>CADDXX010000163.1:228554-258251 GCA_902810485.1 Alauda arvensis | reverse complement strand
TCTTGCAAACTTTAGATTCCCATGAAGTGGCCATTGTGTAGCTACTACTCTGCTGTACTGACCAAATACATAACACTACTACCCTACTAGGTGTTTCTTTGAAGGGAGACACAGAAAATGYTGTGTAGAACCAATTGAATGCAAATTAAATGTGGGATCTTCAGCTTTTGGCATATTATTACTGCCTGTACTCCTGTTTTATCAAATTGCACTTCCCATTTTTTTTAAGATTACTAGAGCTTGAGAGTCATGGTGTATAGAATTGTCATCTTGATAAATAGTAGAGATTAATGCTTTCATCCAAATTATGCATTCTTTTTTAGGATGATAGCATTACATAATAACAGGGGCAGATTTCCAAAGTCTTGATCAACAAAGTGATCACAGAAAGACTTCTTAAATAATTCATTTCCATCTATCAAGGCTGACGTGAGGCAGCGTTACCAAACAGCCTCCTTTTGACAGGGTAGTCCAATAGCACAGTTCTTATTCATTGCTCCGCTACTGGCACAGGAACATTTGTGGGCACGTATCCAGGTCCCCAGGAAACTTGGAACTGTTCCATGTTAAAGAACTGTTACTGTAGCTAACAAACCAGCTGCTGTATTGAGCTCAGAAGGAAGTCTTTGTAGCTRTGGGGAAGGAACTTAAGTTATTTGCATAACATCCAGCAGTCTTAGTGGGAAGGGTTGGCAGGAGCACAACAGCAGGGTAGGCATCCAGCTTTTCTTTTTTGACCTTATCTGTCACTGATTCCATTCKTCAGTGCTAGGGTGAGATGAAAAGAGAGGGAAGTGAAGAACTTGACCGAAAGAGCTGTACAGGTCTGAAGAGAAGAGTACTCATGATCATATTGACATAGTTCTTTGTGGAAGCAGTGGTTTATTAAATTCAACAACAACAAGAAAAAAATTGACTTCCAATAAGTAGTGTCAACATCAGTGCAATATTTGTGAGTTGGTAAATTCTTACTGTGGAGAGAGAAAATCCTTAACAACAGATAGCATGAGACTATAGTGCTATCCATCAACATAAATCGGCTGTCAGCCAGAACATGCTGTTGTACTGAGTTACAGGAATTTACAGAAAGGRTCAGTCATGTTAAAACAAGGCAGATTTTTTTTCTATTAGGCCAGTTTCAGATTCAGGAAAAAAATTAACAATATATCTTAAATATATTGTATCACTTCTTCAAACCTTATTATTTCCAATAAAATACCAATCTGCATTTCCAAACAGGCATTTCTTTAGTCTTCTGTCACACCAGCTTAGCACTATAAAGAAAACTAATTCTCTATAAAGCATTATGTTTTGCACTGTACCTCTTTTAAAATACTCAGGCCATACTTCATCAATCATCTAAGCTACCACCACCACCAGAGGAAAAAAAAAAACCCAAAAAAACAAAAGGTCTTGCTCTCCTGTGTACTTCAGGCTTTCTGCTGCCTTCCACAAATGCAGATGTTTCTGAGGCCAGACAGTAAATCCCTTTGTGGATTTGGATTGAAAGTAAGTGGGGTGGTAATGTCCATCTATTGCTCTTTCCTTCTGCCTCCCACCATCTGGTCTCCAGYTAAATTTCAGACTTAATTATGCTCCTGGTCCAATTCACTACTTTTGCATAAATGCTTATGATAAAAAAAAGGGCTAACACAAGAGAAGAAAAGAATGGAGTTTTTGCAAGGTAGCCTTTTCTTACCTTACATTTTTTCTCTATTTTTAAGAGATTAATTTTTTATTTAAAAATGCATAAACTAATGGCTTCTGTGAATGGTTTTTATATAGGAAAGGGCAGGRAGGCTAGAAGATATAATTCAGCATAATTTCAAAGAAAATTGAATTAACCTTTAATAAGAAGTTAAATATCTTTCCCAGTGTGTGAAATTAACCTTACTGTGTTCTCACTCTTCTGTAATCTGCCAGAAACAGAAAAGATKATTCTGGAATAGTTTAGTTCTCCTTCAGAGTTTTTTATTTAGCAAAGGTTTTTTCCACTTCTRTGAWTGTATGAAAGGGACTTTCTACAGGACATGCAGTGACTGGGTAAGGATTAACTGTCTTAAACTGAAAGAGATTAGATATTARGAAGAARTTCTTCATTATRAGGGKRGTGAGGCACTGSARCTGGTTRTCCAGGGAAGCTGTGGATCCCCCATCCCTGGAAGTGTTCAAGGCCAGSTTGGATGTGGTGGCTCTGGGCAACCTGGTCTTGTGGAAAGTGTTCCTGACCCTGCCAGGGGAATTAGAACTAGAAGATCTTTAAGTTCCCTTGCAACCCAAACCATTCTAAGATTCTTTGACCAATATTTTTCTTTTTGTGTGGTTTTTCATAAGTCAGTGTTTAAAAATCATACTTGCCACTTTTCAAGTGCTATTTATCTGAACATGTCAGTTGTTTAAAAAATCTTTTGGACTTCTGTAAGGAACCCATTTAATTGTCTTGTTTGGCCAACAAAGAATTTGTATGGAGTGAAAGTAAGCCAGAGAGAGATACATTGTTATTGAAATTGTCAGCAGTTTCTACTACTGGTCACATAGAAATCATTGCCATTACCAGGGTGCCAAAGTCTAACTTGTTTGTTACCTCGATACCGCAGAAGGTTTCTGAAGTTYACTATATCAAACACAATTTCTGTTGATTTATGACAAGCAGGAAAAAAATAAGGTGTCACATTTTAAAATATATTATTCCCTTGGCCTTCATCTCATCCTTCCTCCTTGTCCTCCAGGGAATTTTTATCATGTTAAATGTAGGAGAAAAAACCACTCGTATTCTGAACTCCTCTTACTACCTCATCTCTTCATTGAAATTAAGGGAGAATTCATATTCCAAGCTAATTTAACCTGACTTCTTTTTGGTCTGTGGTTAAATGCATGTTGTCCTTATTTGCAGCATCTTAAAATATCATTATGTTGGCATTTTTGTTCAAGGAATAAAATCTGAAGAAGTACATAGCATTCTGTCTTGTRTCTTGTTTTAATCTGCTTTTATGCAATGKATTAATGCATGGRCTCTGCCTGCAAATGAATCTTCACAGCATGARTCATAGTCATTCTTAAGACTATTGAAGAGTATTTTTATATCTCAACAGTTCCTATTCTGTAATCAAAATGAGGCTTATCAATAGAGCTACTATCTTTTCTTATTTACAGAAGAAAACAGACRTGTTCTTTATCACAATAACTGAGTTAACAGTCTGGGTTTCCAWCCAGAGGAATATACTAAAACAGAAACAGCTGTAACTGTTTTACACCTCTAAATAATAGTTTGCACTCCAAAGAAAGGAATGTAAGTAAGCCTCCCTTTGGGAAGAGAGAAGGGGAAGGAAACAAAATACATTTAATTTGCTGGATTAATCATAGTGGCACAATTACATATCYTTAAAATGTTATTTTAAATGGGGCAAAACACTTCTCTCTGTATAAGGTCCTATCTGCTCCGTATATTTTACTTACATTTTCTACTAGTCTTGCCCCAACACTCCTGTGTGCATTTGCCATTTTCAAGAAACCTTGGAAAAAATTGACTTAGGTGTTATGTAAACAAGCCCCRGTGATTAGACAGAGTAGTAGGCATCCAAGTTGCTGTCAGCATTGCAGGGAATGCAGAGAGAATTGTCTGTGGCTCTTCTGCTTGTGCATGTACTGGGGAGCCCATGATAGATGCAGCTTCAAGCTGCTCACGTCCTGTGGAATCACATGAAAAGCTGGAATTACTGCATTTGCTGGGTTTTAAGGAGTCCAAGGRTAGAAAATGATACAAAGCAAGTCACTTTAGGTCCATCTAGTTTCATGGGGTGTTATGTGTATAAAATCAACAGTGGAAATGTACTGTTATCGAGTATAATAATTTTAACATTCTTTTTTTTCTTTTTCTCCTTATTAACAGATTTAAGAAATTTGTGTGGAGTAATACTGAACTGAATGCRTCTGAACTGAAGGACATGCTTTGAGATTGCTCTCCTGACAGAAATTGTGCAAAAATGCTACACTGAGGTCCCTGCCTGCACCTGTGGGAAGACTGTAACTGTATTTTTATATTGCAGTTTATTGGCCCATAAAAGAGGATGTAATAACAAATGTAACAGTAAATTTATGCAATAGTGGTGGTTGCCCTCCCACCGACTGGACATGAGTGATCAAAGGTCTTTGCCAGAAGATAAGCACAAGGTTAGCAGAACTTCCTCCAAGTTCAGGGAGTCYTCAAGAAGCATGCAATCGGATGATTATTTCGCCAGGAAGCTTAAAGCCTTGAACGGTAGCATGGGTCCTCCTGTTCCTTCAAATGCCTCCAGCAAAGCTGACAATAATCAAACAAATGGTACACCAGCCGTGCCTAAAATGGGTGTTCGAGCAAGGGTATCTGAATGGCCTCCTAAAAAGGATTGCTCTAAGGAGMTGAGTAAAGCTGCTTGGGAAAACAGACCTCCAGCCAGCTATGAAGGTGTTGGCCCAGTACTTCCAAATGGACAAAATGACCAAAGTGATGAACAGCAAGAAGAGCTAGAACTGGAATTTACAGAGGGAAAATACTCAATTGGAGATCTTTTTGTTCATTCACCTCAAAGGGGACTTCATCCCATAAGGCAAAGAAGCAACAGTGATGTRACAATAAGTGATATTGATGCTGAAGATGTGTTAGACCAAAATGCTGTTAACCCAAATACTGGAGCAGCTCTTCACAGAGAGTATGGCAGTACTTCTTCAATTGACAGACAAGGCTTGTCTGGAGAAAATTTTTTTGCAATGCTGAGAGGATACAGAGTGGAAAATTTTGAACACAAAACCCTTGCTCCTTTTGGTTTTTCTGAGTTTTTCCACTGTGATCCCACGGTTTCTCCRAGTCTACATGCTGCTGCTCAGATTTCCAGGGGAGAATTTGTCAGGATTTCTGGGCTGGATTATATGGATAGTGCCCTACTTCTTGGTCGAGACAGGGAGAAGTCTTTCAAGAGGAGACTTAAATCAGAAGGAGTAGAAACATCTCTGTTTAGAAAATTGCGAACAGTTAAAAGTGAGCACGAAACTTTTAAGTTTTCRTCAGACCTGGATGAGAGACTTGACAGAAATGTTCGTTCTTGGAACTGTCAGAAATGTTTTGCACATTACGACGTTCAGAGCGTTTTGTTTAACATAAATGAAGCRATGGCTACCAGAGTAAATGTAGGAAAAAGGAAAAACATCACCACTGGGGCTTCAGCTGCGTCACAAACTCAGATGCCAGCAGGCCAGACTGGAAACTGTGAATCTCCTCTGGGAAGCAAAGAGGACCTCAATTCAAAAGAGAATTTAGATGCTGATGAGGGCGATGGGAAAAGCAATGATTTAGTATTGAGTTGCCCTTACTTCAGGAATGARACTGGTGGGGAAGGAGACAGACGGATTGCACTTTCTAGGGCAAATTCAGCATCTTTTTCTTCGGGTGAAAGTTGYTCTTTTGAGTCCTCTCTGAGTTCCCATTGCACAAATGCTGGTGTTTCAGTACTGGAAGTACCAAGAGAAAACCAGTCCATTCACAGAGAGAAGGTGAAGCGTTACATCATAGAGCACATTGATCTTGGAGCATATTACTACCGCAAGTTCTTCTATGGAAAAGGTAAACTTTTGTAAACTAATGCAGCTGTTCTGATGTATCCATGCGTTAGATTTGTTTAGTTAAGATTATTTTTTGTTTTCCTTTTTCTCTGTAGGGAGACAAGGGATTCTAGAGAATCCTGAGAATCTGTATTGAAATCTTTCTTGAAATATTTTCACTCTCTCAGGGCAAAGCAGTGGGTTCTCCATGTTACACAATACCTGTGTGAGTTCATTRAGTGATTTAATGAAAGGCCATATAAAATAGCACGTAAGCTAACTTCTCCAACCCAAGTTTTCTTGATCAGCAGGAGGAAAATTCATATTCAGTAAATGCATTTGAAATACTGATACTCAGAGTGGAAATAATTGTTTCCTAAAAGGTGACTCCAAAAGAGAAAGTTTTAATATTGAGGCTTCTGACTCTCTTCTAAATTCAACTGTCTTCAAGTGTGTCTTGAGGCCTTTCATATTGTATGCACATGTAAATATTCCTTAAATAGAAAGCTTCTGATGTTCTTTTTTCTTAGCTTAAAGAAGGATGTCTTATGCCTTTCTCCTAGCCTTATACCCCTTTCTTTTAGGATGTGTTCAGTCTGCAAAAGTGCCAGGATACTCTTGTCAGCAGAGTAATTATCTGGGCTTTGATCATTATTCAGATAAACTGTTTCCACTTTGTGATCAACTTGGATAGTCTGCATTTGGTACTGGCTTGTGCAATGTGGATGAAATTCTTGGTTTTGTGGGAGAACCCAAAATACCTGCCTCTGTTCCATCTGTATTATGAATTACACTAGATCTATATGCTTTTATTAAAAGAAAAGGTCTGCTTCTGTTTTTAAAAAATTCTGCCTGAATTTTCTTGTTCTTCCTAAAGTCGTACTTCCTTTGTTTTCTAACTATGTTTGAACATCAGGAAACAAGCATGGTACTGTTACTCCTTCCTSCTGTAACCCTTTGAAAGGGACTCTAAAGAGGATCCAGTACAGTGCTGGTCACAATGCAATAGACACCGAGAACAGATTAACTGTAAAAAAAACTATTTAAAAGGCAAGGAAGAGAAGAATCTGGATCTGTGATGGAAGAGGAAGAAAAAGACCCRCAGCTAAGATGGGCAGTAAATTCACAGGTTCAAAATGGATTTCAAGCTAGTCAGGTTGTAAATTATACAGAAAGTGTTGAGGCAGTCAGAGTACATGAGAATGAAGGGGAACTTATAACAAAAGGGTGGCACATTTTTGAGGGGAAGAGAGAAGAAAAGATTGGCCTTCACAAAAATGAAAAGAAGACTGTCAGTAGACAAAGGTGGTGGCAGGATGGTCAGGGGAAGAGGGAGACAAGAATTAAGCCAGATGAAAGAGTACTTGTTTGTGAAGTGCTTTTATCTTGGATGAGTTACAAGTGCTGAAGTGCAGAACACTTCTGTGAAGAAAAATCTTGTCAGAGAAATTATAAAAAGAAAATGCAGATGCATACTCAAAGCCACTTTAAATTCTATATTATAAACAAACTTAATGACCCTTCTGGAAAATTGATGTGAATGTAATTAGTTTTTATTAACTTCTGCTCTGAAATAGTATCAGAGTTTCTCACAGTTTTATCCCACTTAGTTTAACGCCGGGAAACTTGAATTGTTATTAACTGTTCTCTGGGTAGAGTTCTTCAAAAGTGAATATGGTGTGATTCATTTAATATCCCGTAATAAATTGTGACCTTCTCTCTTTYACAATGATATATAAGCCATGGCCTGTTGTGCATTATCTTTTTATAGAGCTGTAGCAGAAGCTACACGTGAGAAATCTGTATTGAATGGCTTTTACGATGCAGCAAATCAGGGCRAACAAGCTGATGAAACTAAAGCCATAATTTTTAATATCTACTGTCTTAAAGGATCAAGCACATGAGGAATCACCAATTAATTCCAATTGAGTACAGTTCTCACCTAAGCAAACCTTATTGTGGATAGAGGAAATAATCCAGACATTTTGCATTGGCACCAAGATGYCTTGCTGCTGGCCTGAACTTCCATATTGGAGAGAAAAATTGACCTTTATGTTCATACTGGGTCTATGTGATGCTCTTCCATGACAGTGAGCTGATTTTTAGATTTAGTTGTGCAGTTTAATTTTACCAAAATCATTGTGGAAGGATGAAATAAAAATTTAGCAAACAGTAGTTACTTGTACATACTATCAGTGGTTTCTGTTGCCTTTAAGAAAAGAAATAGCTTTCTGAACATTGGATTTTGTTCACAGTTTTATAATTGGCACTTGTCAGCATACCAGTTTTATTTCTGTTTTAAGATGCATGGAAGAAACACCCTGGCATGTGTAGCACTAATTATTCCATTCCCTTTCAAGAACTATGAGATTTGGGATTCAGTGTTTTCTGAAATGAGTTGTAGTTTTATACTGCATATTTATAAGCTTTGTAACTATTGTTAAAATCAAATCCAATGCAACTGATATAAAATATGTTTATTGAATATATCTTCTCAGTTTTCAGTTCAGAATTGTAACAGCTAAAATACATTATTTTATYTCATTGTTTTGATAATMATTTATTTGTCCATTTCCCCTTGTRCAATTRTCCTCAGAAYTCCTCTAGACTTGTTTATTATTACCATGCTTTTCAGTTGACAGATGCTTGTAACCATTTAATGTTACTGTCTCTATCTGCTGATATGGGATTGAAAAAATATCCTAAAAGAAATGTACAGGCTTAGCAAGCTGTTGGTATTAACTCAGTTTTTTACAATTAAGAGTTCTGTGTTAGAAGAAAAATTGACAACTATTCCTCAAAATGAAAAAGTAAAAAATGACAAATATTTTAACATCTCTCTATATCTCAGCTAGAAAATAGCACTTATTTTCTTCTTTTCTCCCCAGCTGGTTCTTTTAAAGCAACATAAACACATTTAAATAAGCTGAGTGAATTTGTAATTTTTGAAATTAAAAAAAAAGAAGATGCTTTGAATTAAAAATGTTTTCCCCAAATCCCAGAATATCAGTAACTGGGTTATTCAATTTATTTCAGCTTCAGTACTTTTCTTTTCTGAAACTAGTTTATCTATTTTATTTTTAATGCACATAGAGTGTTTGGGTTGCTGTCTTTCATGTTGTACAAGAAATTAGTAGGTATCTGCACACACTTGCATTTTTCTGCTCAGTAATACTGCAGCCAAGAAATCTAGTAACTGTGTARTACCCTTTTCTAGATTTACATCAAAATGGAAAGCTCTAGACTTCTAACTGAGGAGTTTACCATTTGTCAAGGCCTGAATTATGCAGCTGTGGGGATGYTTTATGTTATTGGAAGTATTTGACCTCTGAACTTTTCTCTCCCTCTCCCTCTCTCTGTCTTCTCTGTCAAGYCCTATTCCATTTGATAAAATTGCCCATTTAGAATCAAAGTTTTAATTTAACACTGGGAGGTCCTTAAGGTACCTTATTTATCCATGCAGGTAAAATTCTCAGACTGTGAAAGAAATGTAGTTGGAGAGCATAAGCAGATAATTTAACACCTGTGCCTCTCTGATTCCAGTTATTCCTTCCAAAAAAAAGGTTGTAATGTGCTAATGCTCATTTTCCYTCCACTGGGAGATGGATTGGAACCACCTAYATATTTCATAGRTAGATTTTAGRAAGACCACTGGAAACCTAATTTAAACTTGATTTGAGAAATAAGACTGTCTTTTATGTAGAGATGGCTTCATTCTTTTGTATTAATTCTGAGAGTATGGATAACWTCTTAGTGAAAGACATTTGCAAAAAACTTTACACATTTCTACAAATACATTATTGAAAAAAAAGTATCAAACTAGCTCAAAAATGCCAGCAAAATGTTTTTCTTAAATCCAGACAATCTATGAGGAGAAATTAGTCAATTAATGGTTATTTAAAATATGGGATTATACATAAATTGGATTGGAAGACATTTCTGCAGGCCATCCAGTCTAATTCCCTCTTTAAAGTTACCTTTAAATGTAGGTTCTGAATAGGTTGCTCAAAACCTGTTTCCCTTTAGCTGTCCCTTTAGCTTTTTTACAGTATCTAAGGGTGGAGRCTTCACAATCTGKCTTGGAAACCTGTTTGTGTTGRATTCCCCCCACTCAGAGGCTGCATGTTGTGATGGTTGCATCTTGTTCCTTCTCTTTGTACCTTCGGGAAGAGTCTGTTTCTTCTTTCTCTGCAACCTGCCATCAGCCTGTGGGATGCAGCAGCTATTTCCCCTGTTAATCTACTCTTCTCCAGCAGCACAAGCACATTTCTTTTAGCTTTTCCTCAGCTATTATATTCTCCAGCCCTCTAATAGTTTTCATAGTTGTCTGCTGGCCTTGTCTCACTTTGTCCAAAACCAGATGCKGCTTCTTATGTGGCCTCAAAAGTGTCAAACACAAAGGCATAACATTCTCCTGAGCTGCTGCAATRCTCTTGCCCAGAGTGTGGTTGCTCTCCATCTCTGCTGGGAGGTTCTGCTGGCTGCTGGGCAGCCTGTGCTCACAGAGTCCCCAGTCCTTTTCCACAGGGAGGCTCCTGAGGCAGTGGGTTYCCAGCTTGTTGCATGGGCTTGCTCTGTTCTATGTGCAGGTCTGTGTTTGTCTTCATAAGGCTTTTTCAGTCCATTTTCTTGGATTGTCAAAAYGAGAGTTTGTTTTARAGTGTCAGGTTGAAAACTTCAAGTRGCTTAGGAGTTGTTTCCCATGGAGCTCAGCTGTCACAGCTCAGCAGTAGCTGCCTCCAGGAGAAGGGGAGAGTGGGAGGTGAAGCACAGACACCCTGTAGCTGCAGGACTCTGATTGTGTGGCTTTCCTCTTGCCTGCTTTTGTTAAAACTGCAAGGATTGTGCATTTCCRTGTCTGCCCTGTGCACATATTCCTGATTTGTTAAAAGCCTGTTATCCCTCTTCGTCTGTTGCATCTGTCTGCAGTCCCAACCTCCAGTATAGGAACTATTCTAGTCATGGACAACAACTTGTTGAGGGTGCACTCCATTCCATCATTTAGATAATGTAAAACCCTATTAAACAATGACACCTCCACTATCAAATTCTGATAAACTTTTTAATAACTGGCCACTAGTTGTAATTTGTATTACTGATCACAGTCCTTTAAGGTCAGCTGTCCAGCTGGTTTCCATCCACCTTGYAATTTGCATGTCCAAACCATGTCTTTTCAGTTTAGCTACACAGATACACTATGGGAGGCTGTGAAAAGCATTGCTAGAGTACAAGTGGGTGACATTCATTGCTTCTTCCTCATCCATAAAACCAGTCACATCACTGCCAAAAACAAYTGGATTGGTCATGCATGATTTGCATTTTTTAAATCTATGCAGGCTRTTTCCAAATATCTTTTTGTCCTTCATTTGCCTGGCAGTATCTTCCATGAGAATTTGTTCCTTAATCTCCCTGGGAACTAAGATTTATTGTGACTGTTCTTTGGCTTCCCAGACCCTCTTGCCCYTTTTTAAAGGTGACTGTAACTACTCACTATGACYTTTCAAAGGTGGTAAGGAGGAGCCTCGGCACAGGTCCTGTTTAGTCACATTGATTTGAGTGTGTCTGGTCTCCTTAAATGGTCCCCAATGTGGTTTTTCTCTGGTGCTGGTGCTGGTGCTTTACTCTTCCAGACTGGACCAGTTGCCTTGAGGATGAATTTAACTATTCTTCAAATGCTGAAGACTTACTAGACTGAGTTTTCCCTTGTTGAGACTTGAGTTGCTGCTTTGAATGTAAAGTTGTAAATCAGAATTTGTTTGAAGACTCTCAGCTTTTATCCAAGATTATACGTAGATAAAGTTTCTCCAAATGAGTTTCCTGCAGGATGAAGCAAAAAGATTAATTTTGTAGGAAAAAAAGTGAAAAAAAATCGTAATAGCTGCAGTTGCAGGAATTTATGTGTTGTGAGTGACCATTTTGCTCATCAAAAGTAGCATTTGTGATTTATGTCCTTGTTGTACCATTCAGAAGATCACCAGCTGGTTTATTCACAGACCTCATAGTTCAATTAAAAATAATCTTCTTTTCTTGCTGCAGAAATTATTTTTTTTTGAGATTTGATGAAAATTTTCTAGGAGATTCATATTTACTCTTATCTCTTCCTGTGCAAAAGAGCATCAGAACTATTTTGGAATAGATGAAAATCTTGGACCTGTAGCAGTCAGCATCCGGAGGGAAAAGGTTGAAGATGCCAAGGAGAAAGAAGGATCTCAGTTCAACTATCGTATAGTTTTCAGGACAAGTGAGGTAATGTTCATTCCATGATTCTGAAAAGCAATGCAAAACTTGACTTAGATCTTAGGATACTGGTTTTTTGTCTGGAGATACATTGTTAACTTTGGTAGTAAATCTCTTAATGGGAAAGGATGCTCCTGTACCATTAGTAAATGTAGTTGCTCCTGAATGAAGTTTTCCTTTTCTGTACCACATAAAATTTTTGTCTTTTTGAGTGAGCACCCAGAAGGAGGTAAGTTGGCCAAAGAAAACTGCAAAGTGCACGCAAGGGAACAGATGTTAACACAGTTAATGATAAGTTTGATGCTGTGTTTTTCATGATAGAAATGAAAGATTAAGAAATATAGGGATAAAGGAAGCTGTAAAATATGGAAACTAGTATAATGACTCACTTKTATTTTTTCATTTTGTTTCAAAGTACTTTCTTAGAAGCTTTTTTGTGACATGTTTCTGTGTAGTTCTACATGGGTGGTTTGCAGAGGGATTATTAATATATTCATAAAATAATGTTCCTTTTTGAAAGAAGAGTTTGCTTGTGGTTATTTTGTGTGAAGTCTCATAACTTCTATTTCAAGCAGTTTAATATCTCTTGCTAAATAATTTCTTTATCACAGCAGCTACCTAAGATTTGTGTGAAAACACACAATGTTATTGCAGCAAACAACTGCAAATTTTCAGAATCCTAAGGACTATTAGTTTTTATTTTGATTAGGACATAGAGAAGTGTTAGCTAGACCTCCTGATATCACTGGGCTCTTGTGCTTTTGCAAACAGATGTAAAAACAGATACAATTTCTGTTTTCAGTCTAGATTTTCTTATAGCCAAAAAAGGGGTGTCCATGTATGTGTGGAGAGGTGACCCAGTTCTAAGAAATTACTCTCTTTTTGTCAAATCTAATGAAGATAAAGCAGCATGGATTTAATAATGGGTGAATGGGTTAAATAAAGTTGCAATTGGCTATAGCTTATCTCATATGTCCAGTCTCACATTTGACYACTGTGTTTGCTAGGGTAGTATGGCAAAATTAACTACTTTTAGTTTACTGGTGTCTTTAATACATTTCCTTCCCCCAGAAAAGGAATATTCTTAGTAATTGTAATAAATTGTTCACATGCTTCAASAATTTTTTTAAGCAAAATTGTATCTGTCACTTAGTGAAAGCTTGTCTGCTCTTTGAAAATTATTTAGTAATTTTTTTACTGGTTAAAAAATAAATTAAAATGAGGATGTTTTTCTTTCCATTTGTTTTTTTTCCATGCTTTTGCTAAAGCCTGACATTTTTAGCTCTAGGGTTTAGAGTATTAGGACTRAAAATACTTTTTATTTTTTGTGTCCTTTGTGTGTTTTACCTTTACTACAGCTCACTACACTTAGGGGAGCAATTTTAGAGGATGCTATACCATCCACTGCTCGTCATGGCACGGCAAGAGGTCTGCCTCTCAAAGAGGTGCTGGAGTATGTGATACCAGAGCTGAGCATCCAGTGCCTGAGACAGGCTTCCAACTCACCCAAAGTACCTGAGCAGCTGCTTAAACTGGATGAACAAGGGGTATGTAGCCTTCTTTTTGCAGACTATTCCTTAGATAAATGGAAAGGAAAAAAATSAAATATTTTGCAGACAGTGCTAATGAACATGGATCTGTAATGCAAACCATTCTAAAACCARTTTCTTGGTTTTAGAAAAACTCTTCTATTTTCACTGACAAAATGAAGTTTGCTTTACTAAACAAATTCTTCTTAAAATACATTGCAGCTGAAGGAAATAARTATTGGTCTATGGAAATTGTCTTTCAATGGCTGACTGAGAGAAAGGTTATCATCAGTAAGAAGGGATTTTCACAATCTGTATTTGCACTTTAATGTGTACAAATGTTGAATGCAAATGAAAATACATCTAAAACTTAATTAGTATTGGATGTGGATAAGGAGGCAAAAGCATGTTGTGTCTCTGCATCTAAAATTTATGTTGATTTTTTACTGTACCATTTCATTATATGCTTGCTGTATTCTTACTAGAATAAAATACTTCTGTATTCCTAGAATTGAAATTGTGATTGAGACTAATGAATTAACTGCATGCCAATAAAATATTCAAATGGCTTAAATTTTGAGTGAAAATGGTGAGGTTTATTAGATTAAATAAAAGTGAATCTGCTTCATTCAAAGCTAATAGTTAAATTTATGGTTTCTGAATATTTTGTGAAAAGCATGCTTGTGATATTTTTTAAAAAAATGTTCATTTAAAGTGAAGTTTTTACTTTCTAGGTGAAAGTCAGTATCTATCTGTTGAAGTCCAATCCATGATTGAACCAATTGTTTATGAYGGTGCTGTAGTTAATTTTTTGTTGTTAACTCAGTTCTAAATGTAGTGATTGCATCTAATATTGGTGGCATCTACCAGAATTCCTCTGTCTTTCCTTGTGGCTGTAGCAATTTCTCAAAACAAAGCACATGTAGAGGAGGTAGAATTGGCTTTTTTTGGATGGATTGTTAAGCTATCTCTTATGTGTTAATTTTAGTACTTTTGCTTATGTTGGTGCTTGAGGACGGTGTTAATTTTGCTGAATGTTGTTATTCTGTGTTTGTCAGTTTTTTGGTAAAACAATACAGGGAAATCAGAGGCACTGAGTTCTGAATCCAAGAGTTCCTGATGTGCTCTTGCTCCTCTGCTGTTTGRGCTTATGAGTGAGTTTAGGTTAATGTAGTAAATAATATTCACTCTCAGAGGGGCAGTATGGTAAAGGCAGTATTGATTTTTATCACAGTGTTTGATCTGATTTGAATAATTCCCAAACTCACTAGTAGTATTTCCCAGAAGTTGGAAATGGAGATTGTCCATTGAACTGACCAAAGTGATTCTTTAATCATCATCTCCTTATTTTGAGAAACTGCAGTWTCTATCACTTCCTTTTATTTTGTGTGATCAGTTCTGAAATTCAGTCCTTTTATTAAATGGACTGTCACCTGACAAAGTATAATATTAATATATCTTATGTACCACTTATTACAAGGTAATTACTTGGACATAGACAGAAAGCTGTGCAAAGAACTGGCATGAGATCAATTTTGGGTTTAATCCTCTTAGATACTTAAAGCTTTCCATTTATTAATCAAGTAAATACAAAAAGAGTTATGCTTGGCTACTGAAGGTGGAAATATCGTGGATTCAAAAATATGAATTATGATCTAGAAGATTAGTACTGTCACCWGAGTGATATGAATTYTGTCTAATGGAGTATGACGTGTTTKCATAGTCCTGTAGCCAACTGGAAACTACTTTCATGTTTTGATTTCATTCTCTACCTGTTTGATAATTTTTCTGTGAAAAATCCATATGGATTATAGAGGAAATGTGGCTAAATTTTGTCTCTAAAAATGACAGTAGAAACTAGATAATGGAATAGTTAACCTAATTTGAGTACATACAGAAACTGCCTTTTCCCRATTTATTCTGCCATATGATGCTCATCATTAAATTCAGCTGTAAATTTGCAAGAAAAGTCAACATTTTATCTCCTACTGTTGGTCTTYTAAGCTTTCTCCAACTTCCCCCTAGCTTTCCTTCCTAATTTCTGCTAATGGTTGTTTATTGCATATGCTTTTTGGTTCTCCACACATCGCTCTAGGGATGCTCACTTCCCTCTAAGCTATAGGATGAAGTTTAAAAAAGATCAAAGAAATTAGATTGGTTGCAGTGATATTTAGTGTGTCTATTTAGGGCTATTATGTGTCTAATCTCTTGATGTTCCTTGTCAGAAAAGAATCTAAAATCTTCACATGATGAAAGTCAACAAGGTGTTGTTACAGCATAAAAAATCTGTGCAAAAATTTGACAAGATGCCAAGATTCAGTACTGAGTGATTCTGACAAGAACACAACCATTTTGAGTCAGGAAGGACTGCTATGCACCTTCAATACATATCACATACCCAAGTAGCTAAATGGGTTTAGAAGCTTTTTTTGTGGTGTCATGCTATGAAATTGTTCTCAGTGTAAAATACAACTAAAKGTAAAATTTCTGAATTGCAAATAATGAAATCAGAACCACATCTGCAATTATTTACTTAGGAAGACTTGAATAAGCATGTGGTACCATTTCAAAACTGGCAAACTCTATCAGTTTTAAATATTCTGATAGTTCTTCATGCCAGTTAAATGCATGACATAAGAAGATCCTGCCAAAGCTCATTGAGTTATTTTCCTTTTAGGCAATGACATTCTAAATGTACTTTGATTTCTGCTTCTGCACAACCACCATGATCTTGGCTWAGACTTCTTTTGCTCAGGTCTTCCAATTTCATAGTTGTGAAGGGTTCTAGCACAGGGGCAAGAGGTTCAGATTACTGCAAATGAGCTTGCAGCTTGTTTAGCAATAGTGGTTTTTTATAGTATTGACTTTGTTCAAAATTGTATAGTGTTCACATCGCTTGTCTGCCCAGTAATCCCAGGATTAGTGCATGTCTTGGGCTGGTGAGTCTCAGATCCTCACTTTCAAAGTCTCTTAGCTCAGTGTTWWAACTGTGAGATGTTAGATTGTTCTTTAAGATAGGTGTATGCTTCACTCCTGTTTGGAATATTATTGAAATTCATGAAGAAATGCAGGAATGACTGGCATCCACAGGATGAAAAAGTGTGACTAGACTGAATATTTTGCCCAGGTGCCTCTTCACTCTTAGTTCTTGTCCCTATTTTTGGCGTCTCAATTTAGCATTTAACTTCTCTACTTGTCAATTCTAGTATGAAATCAAGAAAAGCAGCTTAAATCCCCTGGGGTTTAAGTTAAACTATTTGACACAGGGCTGGCRCAGAGGTGACAGTTGTGGTCACCATCATTTAAAGTCTCTGCTGGGATGTGCCAGTAACAGCACTGCTTCCTGTAATCTCATCTTTRTGTGACCRGTTACCTTGCAGTTTCCTCCATGAATTGTTCATGCTAGCKTTCTGCAGAATAAAATAGATAACAGTGCAATCTGGAACCTGTTGTCAAATACCTAACTCTCTTTGAAATGGGGATCAAGGAAGCRCTGGGGATAGCATCTAATGCCAGTCAAAAGGAAATGAACTGCAGGAGCAAACCAGTACCTTCACCCTGCCCTGCTCCAGATTTCATTGGTCTGACTCCAGGCAGCTCCTATGGCACACCATAACCCAGAATCCCCTTTTATCTCATCCCATTCCACATCCAGTTTACAGCTTCTGGCTCTTCTGTGTTCTACGCTGGCCAGGTGAAACCTTCCTCCTTATTTGTGTCCTTCCTAAGCCTGTCCTTGGCTCCTAAGTGCTCTCTGGTCAGTGGAATTCTGCCAGAGCAGGTTCCACTGGGGCTCACCCCTACATGGAGCCTTTATCTCCCTACAGCTAAGGGGAAGCAGGCTATTSTTGTCACCTCAGCTCTGACACAAACACATCCAGCCTTTGCATAACATGCAAAGGACACTAATCCTGAGGTTTGATTAAGAGAGGTCTACAGCTGGAGAGCTGATGTGAGTCATGAATACAGATAAATGTCTGAAGGGAATTGGGTGTGACTGATGGTCTCTGTCAATTTGTGAAGCTCTCGAAGGTGTTGATTAAGAATAATAGGACTAATCCATCCACATGGAGGTTGTCAGCTTAAGTGTGCATGAAAGCTGAGAAGAAAATAGTCTGCTCAAGAAGTAATGATCTCTCTTTATCTCTCTTTAAAAATACCTAATGTTTTATAGTTTTTGTACTTCATTTTTGAATAGATGGGATTTATCTGTTTAATGTTCCATAACTGAGAATCTGTTTAACAAAACTATTTCAGTACAATCTAATTTAATTTTTAAGTATACTTTTAAAAATGGCAAATAGTTTTTAACAGTGCATAATTTTATGAGGAAGGCAAAAGATTGCATATCATAGAAATCACTGTTCTGAGGGCCTCTTTTAACTGAACTACAGTGAACTTTAAAGGGTAAMCATGAGGGACGATAAACTCACATTCCTTTAAAGCTGACAAAAAACACCAATATACAAATATTTCCAATTAAATTTTTCATACTGTAGCATGAAGTGGAGTGTGCTTTTATAGATAACAAAGTGAAAAGTCATTGTACTGCTTTTATCTGTGTTTGAATAGTGCCAATCCAGTTTTTTTTCAAGACTTGGAGGATGTCTTTTGTGGATTTCTTTTTGGTTTGGTTTGTGGGGTTTTTTGGGTTTTTTGAGGGTTGTTTATTTGTTTGTTGTTTTTCTTGTTGTTGTTTGTTTTCATGATGTGGTGACGTAATTTCCCAAATCAGAACACTTATTTTTTCACTTTCAGGTGCATTCTGTCAGGGGTTATAGCAGTGTTATATTTTAATTGTTAATATTTATTCTAGCATTGGTTTTCCTTTGCTTCTGTAAATTTTCCTTTTCTTTATTTAATTCTTGATTTCAGCTGAGTTTTCAACATAAGATTGGTATCCTCTACTGCAAAGCAGGCCAAAGCACAGAAGAAGAAATGTATAACAACGAGATGGCAGGACCAGCTTTTGAAGAGTTCCTTGATCTRCTGGGCCAGAGAGTACGGCTAAAAGGATTCAGTAAATACAGGGCTCAGCTGGATAATAAAAGTAAGTTCTGTTTCAAGCTATGGGAGGAATGGTAATGGTTGTCTTTTTATGCTCTTGACTTTGGGTTTTGAATAGTAAGATTATATGGTAAATGAAGAAGATTAAGCATACGGTAAGAGGATGTATCAAACCTTTTCTGAAAGTTCATTTGCTTTTTCTATGACATTAGTAGAMTTGAAAATCAAAGTAATTTATTTCATTTGTTTTCATTTAGTTAAAATCATACTACATGAGTAATATTTCCCCAAGTACATCTTAGCATCTTATTCTTTTCAAAGGCAATAAAAATATATATATTTCAAAATATGGAGTTATAKCCCTTATTTCAGCTAAACATACATGCTTACTTTTACCCAAGACATACAAGCAGTCAAGTTTCCTGGTTTCTCACATATGCACAGTAAGCATGTCATCATTTGTCAGCTTATAATTATTAATCTATCTCAGTGCAGTGTTAGCAGTGCCATTTCCTCAGGTCTTTCAGTTTCCCTAAGYGCAGTAATATAAAAATGTAGTTGTACAAATTGGTTGGATTTTGTAGCAAAATAGGAACTGAAGAATTGCTGTTTAAAAAAAGACACTACTTCATTAGCACTGTTTTCACTGCCCTTAAATTTAACTTCATTCTTAGTTTAATGATGTTTTAGCAGGATTTTGACAGCTGATCATATGAGCTGTGATCTAAGGATATCTAGTTATTAATCTACTTAATTTTAACATAGTATCAACCTAGTACAAGCACCACAATTATTTCCAGTAATGTTATTGTCTTTTTGCTTAAATCCATGCTCGATTCCCTTTAACAATTCAAGCTTTTTAGAGACTATTGMATCCTATTTCAGAATAGCCACAAATCATTTTTCAAATTAATTTGTAGAAATACGTATTAACATGCTGTGGATGTCAGACTTCTGGAATGAATTGATAAATATGGATGAAAAATTGAAAGGAGTAAGGGGTGTTTGAGTTTTCCTTTTTTTTCCCCAATCAGAACATGCCTGAATGTCACCTAGTAGGTTGTACATATGAAAATAAATGCTGGTCTGTTTCTGTATTTGCTGTGCTTCAGTATGAACTCACACTGCTGATCAGCACTGTGTATGTATCAGTCAGTTACGTGATTTCAGTGTTTTGCAAAGTCTGTGTGCCATTAACTATATTGTCCTGTCAGTGTGTTCTCAYCGTTTGCAACAGGTAGAATGGAATTCAGAATTCAAAAAGATACAGTATTTAGTATTATATTAAATGTAAAGTACTGGCTTAAGTATCAATTTTTGTTACACTGGCTTTTAAATATAACAATGCAAGAAGTATTACTGTGTTTCATAGTTAGATAATACATTGTTCCAGCTGCCTGCAGGTTCAGAGGAGTGTAACAATTTAGTCTCTGGGAGCTATAGTTTTGGTAGACACAGTGTTTCAGTAATAAATCTTGCTTAATTCTTGTAGGAGTCAAATTTATTAAGTTTTTATATTCTCAAATGCTTGACTAGCTATGAGGTTTTTCTCTAAAAATGTTATCTTTTAAAAWTTTGCTTATTTTAAAAAAGTGTTTATTTAATATTTGGATAAGCAATTGGTCCATTTCTTATGTGACAGAGAAAGTRGGATGTTGTGATGGGTTGCCCTGTCTGGCAAATGAGCCCCCACCCTCCAGTTAGTGAGTTGAGCTTTAAAGAGTTCAGTGARTGAAGGGAAGAAAAGAAAAAAACCACCTGCAGAAAAACCTCCCAAACAAACAAAAACTCCAAAACAAACAACAAAAAACCCTCCCAAACAACATAAAAARACCCACAACCCACCACTACATCAATCAGGCACCAATACAGCTGATGCAAGGGCAGTCACTCACCACTGATGAGTGATGCTGACTGATGCCCAGCCATTCTCTGAGTGACAGCYACTGTGAAAAAGCTCCCCCTGCTCCAAGAGCATAACTTGATGGGGTATGGGATATGTTTTTGGTCAGTTTGGTTGGCTGTCCTCTCCCAAAGCCTTGTGCAGCCCAGCACAGTGTGAGGGGCAGAGCTGGGGCTGTGTGGGCACTGTTCAGCCCCAGCTGAAGCCTGGCTGTGTTACCAGCCCTGCTTTGATCACACACAGAACACACAGCTCCATATGGGCTGCCATGAAGAGTTTTAGCTGCATCCAAACCAGACCCAGTGCAAATGTCAAGAACATATGGAAYGTATTAACTATAAAAACTCTTTTCTGCCCTTCTTTAGTGCAGTTTTAGTGGCGTGCAGTTCCAAACCACAAGATAAAGAAATAAAAACATTAAATGAATCTTTACCAATTCAATACGATATAATTTGTTCTGTATATGTTATAAAATATATCAATTTACTAGAAATTAGAGAAAAGGTTTTATTGTTGGAACATATTTTCTTTCTATCTCTTCAAAACTGTCTTTCTAAAATGCCACTGAAAGGTTATAATGGAATTAGATTTTCAGTAAAGATTTTGAAATAGAAGAGTGAAATAAGGGGCTTTTTAAGCAACACTGAAGTAACAAAGTTCCTTTGAAATTATGCTTTTTATTTCTTACGTAACTGTAATCTGTGTTTAATAAATAAAGTTAATTTAATTATCATACAGACATAACTGATGAACCCAGTTATTATGTGAATGTGCTCCTAATTGTACACACACAAATATTTTTAGATTTAGGGCTGCAGATAAAGAAGTGTATATTTATATACTTTTAACTGGAGAACTAACATGGCTAATTGATTTCTTTTTGGAATATAGTTACTATTTAAAACAAATCAAAACTTAAACAGTGTGGTGAAGAGTGTACTGGAGAATATTGATTGCTGTAGATAACATAATGTTAAAAAAATAAGTGAACATGGGAAAAGGAGAAAAAAATGATAGCTATCTTAATAAGGTGCTCAATAGAGTTAAACTTTTTAAAAATTCATTGTASTTACTTAAATAGTCTGTACAAATTGAAGAAAAGGAATAGAAAGGATTAATTTATGACTAGTATGTAAAACTCATTTACTGTAAACATCACAGAATGCTAACTATTAAACTTTCTAAATAAAAGAATATGTTAATTCATATAATTTATGAAATTTAATGATTTTCAAATATATGTATTATGCACATGTTTTATGTTTTAAAAATGTCTGATCTGCAACATGTGTTTTAATGTTAGATTTGAAATAATCAGTTCACTTTTGGTAAAGTATGGGTTTASTCAATTGTCCTTATTAATGTTTAAATAATGAAAATACATGTTATATAAAACCACACTCAAGTAGCTAAGTGTTTTGGTTTTCTTGTGAGATGTCAGTACATTTTAAATTAGTTTATTTAGGTCTCAGAGACAGCAAACTCTTTGGTTTTTTTTTCTGCAGGACCCCTCTATGTCATAATAGAAAAATAAAGACTAGATTTTTAACTGATGGAAACTGGTTTTGTTAAATTGCAAAAAAGATATAAGTTGCTTAAATAGATTTAAAACACAGCATGCAGAGCAGTGTCCTAAAAAGTAGTATGAMTGTTCTAATTTACTGACCTTCTTGCGATTAAATTAATTTTCAGCTGATTCAACAGGAACTCATTCCCTCTATACTACCTATAAAGATTATGAATTAATGTTTCATGTATCAACAATGCTTCCATACATGCCCAGTAACAGGCAACAGGTATGTTTTTTTAGCTTTTGATTCTAATTTTATGTTATAAATGTTTGACATTGAGTGTTGGCGTTTTTTAATAGTATTGATTGGAAACTGATTTTTTTTAAAAGTATGACTCAACTATATTTATTTTCTTGAAATATTGTAAGACATTAGAAATATTTTAGGATTTTTATACTATATGATTCAGGAACTTGTCCCATGTACTCTATTTCATTATATTAGTAAAAGGCAATGTTGCCTCTGTTGAAYGAGTTACTTTCAGTTTGGACTGAATTTACATCTTATGTATGTTTAAAACATTGCATGGAATGAATCTTTAAAATAGTCTTATGGTTACAATATGCATGTAAGAAGGTTTTTAAAACTATTCCACTTAATTCATGTATGCCAGATCTTGAAATGYTTATTAATGTGTGAGTTTAGTAATGATTTTAAACTGTATCCTTCAAGGTGTCTGTGAAAACAGAAAATTGCAGTGTATTTTTCTTATTTCTAGAGAAGTCCCTTTAATTCTATAATAATTAAGAATGTCTTCAAAGCATTAAGGATGGCTAAAAACCAGCACAGCATCCAAAGTGTGCGGTGCACCAGTAAGGTTACTCTGTCTTGCCTGTCTAAGATATTTCTTGTGACTTAATTAAAACATACAAGCACATTTGGTATAATATATCAGTATTATTGCTTAAAAGCACTCGAATTGCTCATTGGTCAGACTGATGGTAGTTAGTAACTTTCTGTGCTACTACTCTGTGTCCTTCCAGGTATGCAGAAGTAAGTGTTGATTTATTTAGTTAGTTTTAGAAAATTCTCACCTTGCCATGCAAGGTACAGCCGTTCCAGCCATTGTGGGAGGTTGTCATGAAATAAAGATGCTACCTCACTTTGGTTTTGGAAAGCACACAAAAGATGCTTGCTGACTGATTGTTGAACCATATGGGAGTTGTATCTTTCATGTCAGGTCTTGTGTGAGCAGAGAGAGATGTGTCAAGGCAGCAAGAAAAAGATAAAATAAAAGTACTGAAAGCCTTTAGAAGGGATAAATAAAAATAACAATGGAAGAAAGTATATCATGTTATGTGTTTTATTTAAATAATCAGTGCATGGAACTCTGAACAGTTTGAAAAGCTGTTTCAAGTAACCAGTTAAGACATTGCACTTAGTGTTTAGATGTGGTTTAAAGAAACTAAATTAGGAATCAAAAGACTAACTTTGAACCATATGAATAACACGAAGTTTAGATGACTCACTTCCTAAAATGTGTGGCTTTTAGGAGACAGAATGTTCAGCTACATCAGACACTCAACTGTGGCATAGCTAGTAATGAAGGGATTGGATCTTCATCACTGATTTCAGATTGTTCTGCTTCTCTAAACTTTCAGTTGCATCTTATTACAAAACAGGATCCATTTAGTAAATGCACTAGGATTCTGTCTGTAATCAATCTAACAATCTTTGACTGGAAATATATGTAATTAGGGAAAACTGTACCCTATTGAGATGATATAGTACACTGAATGAGCTTGCCTTAAAAGAATAAAACTATTATTTTCATAGAAAATCACAGGCACTGACAGTAAATTTGACCTTACTTGGAGTTTATTACTTTTGTTGTCTTTTTTGAATTTTCCTTGTTTGTGAGAACAGGATATCCTCTTGCCATGATCCACTTATTTTCATAGTTTTTTGCTGTTTGTCTGTCAGCTTCACTGCTGTGTTGCTCAGCCACCCCCTATTACTGTCCTTTCACTTCTTCCTGTGCCTTCCTTTCATTCTATCATATCCTTATGTGTCTTTCTTTATAGTCAGGTGCTGATTCTTGTGTACAGCAAAAGCTTTCAATTTTAACTCTATGGTTTTCCCTAGCAACAAGCACTTCTTTCCCCAGTGTTCTAATAAGCTCTCATCATTGTCCCTTTAAAAGGTTCAATATTTAGCAGAAGCACTATGTTGTTATTCATGGGATCAAAATAATGTGGCAGTTTTCCAACTTGAAGCAGTGTGCCTATCTGAAGACCCACCACATTATTTTTCAGGTGATGAGATCTATCAGTGTTTGCACAGCATGTACACTGTCTTAATGAAACGTGACAAGTGCACCCAAATTTCTAGAATTTAGCCAGCCTTAATGTGCAAAACAGATCTATAATAACTGTTTATTTTTTTTTTCTCTTACTGTTTAGTTCCCAAATACATAATGAAGTCTCTTCAGGGTTTGGCTCACTGCATACCCGAGTAAGGGGAAGTTAGAGACCACGGTAAATGTCCTGCCAGGTTATGTTAGGAATGAAGCTCCCCATTCCATAGTTATTTTCTGCTAGCATATTATGTATGTACAGGCTGAGGTTGTTGCATCCTTTCCCTGTGTCCCTTGTTTGGTAATGGCTGGGCAGGGTATTCAGGCACTCCTCATGAGCTACAACGGTGACCTTCAGTGAGCAAGCACTGAGCACTGCTTGTGTTCCAAGTACCTGTGAGCAGAAAATAGGCAGCACCAGAACTGTTTGTTGCTTCTTCCAGGATAAAACTACGCCCTGCTTGGTCCCTGATCAGGACATCCCTCTAGTTTTAGAACCAGCAGGAGATCCAAAGAGCAAGGTAATTTTTATTTTGGCTGCAACATAGGCTGGGAACTTTCAAGTCAGCTGCTCCTTCCCTAGGATGGAGAAGACAACCAGCCCTGGTGTGGCCAGTTCTTTTCCTGTACTGGCCCTTTCTTCAAAGTAGTTCAAGGCTTTCCCCTTTAAACTTTACCTTTGCAATGTCCCTTTCCAAATCATTCCCTTGCAAGTTTTCCATTCACAYGTTTGCAGTCTGCTTATGTACACCTGATCAGACCTGATTAATCCAAATCTGTTCAAATAATCGATTTTCACCTGGTTTTATGAAAACCTAAAAATGAAACAGATATGCAATAATGAAATAAGCTTGTTGCATTTAACTACTGTTAAAATACTTGGGTTACAAGACCCGTGGTTATCACAAACTCAGTTGATCAGATCTGTTGAAAGAGCTTTTGCCATTCATTCCTGGCTTTGGTACTGGCTAAGAACACAAATTAAAAATAAAACTTTTGAAACCACTTATTTTAGACATGTACTAAAATAAGTTTGGGGTATTTATTATTTGGCTCTTAACACTTCATCATTTAATTGAATGAAGAGTATATTTCATTAGTATTTCAACAAGAATTCCTTGTTGTTTTGCAGTTTAACAAGGCAGTTAATCCTACAGAAGTGGGTAGATTTTTAAGGCTGAGCACAAGCTGTTAATATGCTAAGTTTTAAGACAGTTTTTTTCCTTCAGTGATGCATATCTGAAAATAAAGAATTGAGTCACTAAAATCTTAAAATTATTATAATAACTATCATTTAGTGTAAATAATTTTAATCTAATGGAWTCTGCTTTTCTAACATATTTTCCTGACTGGACTCACTTTTGTGTGTCTTGTATTCTTCCATAACACTTCACTGATTTCCTTTTGGCTGCCTATCATACTTGATTAGGTTTATTTTCAAATTCTAACCTGACAATGATGCCTCCTTACTGCAAGTAATTTCTGTAATCTCTGTACCCAGTGGAGAGTTCCTGTTGTGCTCAACATAGGCATGAGATTCTTCAGAGTATGTTAGAAAGGCAGATTAAAAAAAATAATTGTACAACATCCAAAAACCCCCAGACCTGAGCAGACCTCACTCAAAATGGGAGAGGAAGGGGAAACTGAGAACCTGAAAAGAACACCATAACAAACTAGGAGGTAAAAGTTGGGAGAAAAATCTAGGCTATAGAATGGAAACTAGAAAAGGGTTTCTTGTGGATCATTTTGCTGAGTTCTGGTTTCCTTCCATTCCTTTTTCATTTTCAGTATGCTATCCTTATCTCACATTTCCCAGAGAGGTATGTGTTCCCTCCTTCTTTTCMATTCAATACTTTATTCTTTTCCTGTTCCTTTATCCTATCCAGAGCACTTCTTTCCATGTTCCAGATCACCCCAGTTTAATTCTCCCCCCTTTAGAAGTTCTTTGCATTATGATCCTCTGTGCACAGCCACAACTGTGCTTTGCCTCTTGCATTGTGTTGAAGTTGACTGGCCACTTATGCATGTGATTTATAAGTGTTACACTGGTTTTATTTTAAATTGAAGAAGTCACTAAGATCTCTACAATCTTGGTAAGGTTCTTAAAAATAATGACCTGTCTTCCTATTTCTATTTTTGTGCCTTGTAGAGGTTTCCGCTCTTGAAAAATGTCCTAGGGATAGGATATGGGAACTGCCATACTTTTWAAAAGTCTTTGCTAGTAACATTTCAAACATTTCTAAAACTTACTTCCAATTAAGTGAATGCTGTTCTTGCTTATGCAATGTATGATGCCAAGCAGAGCCTCCTAAAGGCATCTACAAAAGCAGAAAATATTCTTGAAAACAATGATTGTCTTGAAAAATAAACATACCTTTTAAGAGGGTTGCACTCTCACTTTTGTAATTTACTCAATGGAACTGGATAGGCATGAACCACTGYAGCAAGAACATGTAATTGGGCACTTAGTAGTATAACAAGGGCAGAAATTATTCACCTTGTACCTCATAATTGGAAGGTTGCTTACAAATTTAACTGAGTTGTAAATTCCAACCTGTGAGATASTAATAACTTCTAAACATTAACTTGTGCTGCCCTACTATCATCTAATTGTGTGGCTCACTAGATGAGCAAATTAATGTATRCCTGACATACTTAGTTCTGTGATCAGTTCCTCAAAGTGCACCTCTGTATGCGACAGTCTGTGTATCTTAAATGGCTCAAATMACCAGTTATTTTTGTCTCAAAAGCCTGAAAACTTGACTGAGCCACATGACTTACCAAATACTGTTTTCTGTTCCTATGTCTATTGTAAAGTTTCATAAGAAGTCTGATTTCTGTATCTGTATTTGGGATTTTGATTATGTTTAAAATAATTTAGATATAGTTAGTGCTTTAGAATGGTGGCTTTGGCCCTTCTGACTACCTTGAGAATATTAACCTTTRTGTTATTTTAAGGGCTATAATGAAACATACTTATGGCTTCTAGGCTTTAGCATGTACAACTTTGCTTTTTATAGCAAATACTGGTAGCTGAAATAGTAGCTTTTTGTGGAACTGGAAAAATGCAACAAAATCCTCTTATGAGAAAGATTTTGTTTCATGAAATCACTGTGATAGACAAATTTTTACTTGCTCTCTCATAAAGTTTTCAAGTAAATTTATTCTTAAATCCTTTTTGGTTACACATGACCTAAGGTACAGCTTGAAGTGTCTTAATGCTATTAGTTGACAATGCAAGATCTTTGGCAGACTTTGGGTAAATATTTTTAATGTAACACCTGGTAGACTGCTTTCTTTGTCTGTTAATATACAAAGTTGGAAAGTTACAATATTCTTCTATGAAGAAAAGTAGTGTCATTTTACTGTGTTATTTTGTTGGATTTTTTKGGGGAGAAAGAGTAGTAGTCCCTTAGTGCTGGATGTGTTTTGCAATTTTTACTAAATTTTAGCCTACAACGATTTAGTACTTTAAATTAGCCCTTAAATATATTTTGATGATAGAAGCTACCAATTACAAGAACAAATTTTTAATTTAAGAGTTCCTAATAGCTGTTGTTTCTCTGTGAGTCTTGGTTCTGTTCCCAAGGTATGCAGTTGTTAACATTTGTGGTGGATGTTCATGATAATATTTTTATTAAAATTAAGATTATAATATTAAAGACAGTATTYAGTAGTATTGTGACATGGAAAAGAAAGTTTTATTGAGACAGAAGCAATATTATATTTTTAAAGTAGAGACAAATATTACACTGTAAAGAGGGAACGAATGTACAGTTTTCTGGATAGTGAGAAATATCAAGTGATGCAACACTTTTTTATTACTGAAGTGATGCATTAGTAAGAATAAGAGAAATGCATTTTTCTCATAGCATAAAATACAAATGAGCAGAAACTATGAGAACTAGTGTGGGGATGTGAGAAAATTCAGTAGTATTTTTGTGAACTTAGTTTGATTTCCTTTCCCCATATTTTTGCAGTTCTGATATCCTTTACATGCTGTTATCCATGATAAAATAAAACCTATTTCTGGAAAATTATGCTTTATTTGTATTGGTTTGGCTTGTTTGGGTTTTTTTCCTAAGATGATGAATTTGTGATTTAAATTTTTTTTTTTAATAATTAATTTTTAATGCATGTTTCTTGTCTAGCTGCTAAGGAAAAGGCATATAGGAAATGACATAGTTACCATTGTCTTCCAAGAGCCAGGAGCACTTCCTTTTACTCCAAAAAATATTCGTTCCCACTTTCAACATGTATTTGTCATTGTCAAAGTGCATAATCCTTGCACTGAAAATGTCTGTTATAGGTGAGTAGAGCCTTATAACTMTTTGTTACTRTGCAACCMTGTTTTCTAGATGTTTTGTATTTCWTATGGATAMTTTGTGCTCRATTTTAAAATTTCTGCTGCACTTCCTGTGAATTTGAAACCCCAGTGTCTTCCTTGCACACATCTTTCATGGAGCACTGTTTGTAGACTCAAAGGGGTATGTGCAAAACTCCATGTTGCTGATTTTTGGCCACAAAAAAGGAGATATACCAAGTTAGTGAAAGTAAGATTTGCAGCCACACAAATAGAAATTAATTTAGAATTTGTATTGCATTTTTTTAAAGAAAGTGATTTAAAGCATTTCAGAAGGTCCTTTAACCTGTATGAATCCCTGAGTATGACAGTGTCACTCCAGGATGAGTCAGCCTTTAAGCCCATGAATGAGGACTTTTGGAGAATAGAAAAAAATAATAAATTTCAGATGATTTTATCAACTCTCACATTTAAGTCACTGCATCATGAATTTTAGCAAGGTAACCACAGTGGAAACACATTTGTGAATTGATTGGTAATTGTGCAAATAATGATAAAGATATGGAGCATAATTACGCAGGTTTGTTTATAAATGTTATTTACTCATTGTTTAGAATGAAATTAAAATGCATCATGAGGATGGGTCATATTACTGTCCTTTAGCTGTCTTCTGTCAGCTAAACTGTCTCTCAGGACTTGATTTTGTTTCAGTAACTGTTTTGTGTTGATTAATGCATGACTTTTCCTAAGTTAGATTTTTCTTACTAATTAACTCTATCCATCATTCCAAATTTGACTGTTTTTCAGTCAAACAAATAGTAGTCTATCTACTATGTACAGTATTTTGAAATTCTTTTTCAGTTGATATGCATGTATCAGTTAGAGGTATAATTGTATCAATTGGGAAATATTCCTRTTTCTCTTACATTTTGCTGCAAACTGTCTAGATCAAGAATTTTAAGTGTTTTCTAATTTTATGAGCATGGAGTAGGAAGCTTAAATATGTGGAGAATGCTCCATCATAGTCACATGTGCCACCAATATTTTTTCATTGGATTCACACTTCATTGTAGAAGATTTGTGGATAAAAATTAATTCTGTTTCTATTTCTTACATTTCTTAGCTGTAAGAYGATGCAACTGAGTGACAGCTGAAAATGATAGATTTACATAAAAATAATTTTAAAAATACTTCTCTCTTTTATTTCTCGCAATTCATTTTAATATTTATTACATTAAGGAAAGGAGACGTTGACACCCTAAGAAGTTGTCTTTGAC
>CADDXX010000163.1:214163-228329 GCA_902810485.1 Alauda arvensis | reverse complement strand
CTTTCCTATTTCCAGTGTTGGTGTTTCACGATCAAAAGATGTTCCTTCATTTGGTCCACCCATTCCCAAAGGAGTAACTTTCCCCAAGTCTGCAGTCTTTAGGGACTTCCTATTAGCCAAAGTTATTAATGCTGAAAATGCAGCACATAAGTCGGAAAAATTTCGAGCCATGGCCACAAGGACGCGTCAAGAATACCTGAAAGATCTGGCAGAAAACTTTGTTACCACAGCTACAGTGGACACTTCAGCCAAGTTCAGCTTTATTACTTTAGGGGCAAAAAAGAAGGAGAAGGTGAAGCCAAGGAAAGATGCACATCTCTTCAGTGTTGGAGCAATTATGTGGAATGTGATTGCCCGAGACTTTGGCCAGTCTGCTGACATTGAATGTCTCCTCGGAATCTCCAATGAGTTTATCATGTTGATTGAAAAGGAATCAAAAAATGTTGTGTTTAACTGCTCCTGCAGAGATGTTATTGGATGGACATCTGGATTAATGAGCATCAAAATATTTTATGAAAGAGGAGAATGTATTCTTCTGTCTGCAGCAGATAATTGTACTGAAGACATCAGAGAAATTGTTCAAAGACTTGAAGTGAGTACAGTTTCCAAACTGGAATTCCRGTCTTTTCATAAACAGTTATTTTTCTACATGTCCTTTGAGATAGAACATTTTTAATTATATGTTCATTGTTCAGGAGTGTCTTCAGAGAGCATTACAAGTAGAAATCTTCACAACAGCATATGARATAAGTGTTATCAACCTGTTTTTCAGGGGTAAGATTTCAGATAACATTAATCTGATTACTTGCCCAAGGCCATGGATGGTTCCAGTGTTGAAATCAGGACTGAAAAGCTTTTGCCACCCCTTGCTGTAGCCTGTTCTCAAATCACACCCTTGTAGGTAGAAGTATCATTAGTTAGAAAATATATTAAATCTTAATATGTTAAATATACTTTGACTTTTTGTAATAATCCATGGGAATATTAGCGGAACATTTTACGGAAGTGGTTCTGTGATTTGTTCCTCTGTACTGAGAAAGTGCAGGATGTAAAGAAAACTACACTAGCAAATGCCAGTTTTAACAGCCAACTGGATAAAGTTTTTCAGACACTTGATGATCATTTCAGTAACTATTGATGACTACTGTCCTGTAACTGTTTCAGGCAGTCCAAATGAAATGACARTAATTCCAAGATAAAAASTGCTGATGYATCTMRTAGTTGCACTTCACTCTTTGATCTYAGTTTAAGTGATTTAGATGGTCTTGGGGTTTTCTTCTTTCAGTCTGCTTACAGTTTTCACACTAGAACAGTTGGATTGCAGCTGATGATTTAGGGCCTCTCTGGTACTGCAGTCTCATTTAGCATTGCTCAATATYATGCTCTAAATCATAACTKTCTTCTGAAGTACAATCACTATTTYRAGAGTTGAWTGTCTTCAAACTCTTCTTGCCRCTGTTACATTATCCTTTTCAATTGAGGTCTTCAGTTTSACTTTCCTTAAACAGATGTTTCCCTTCTAGAAAATAGTGCTCTCCTTAGGTCTTGTTAACCAAACAATATAAATTTCTTAACACAAATGAAAAATGAGATTTAAARTTCTAGTGAAAACCTCTGCTGTCATCAGTGACAATGTTTTTTGTGCTATTTTTCACTTACTTGGTTTAGCAAAACCTGGAAATATCTCATGTTGCTGAAGACAGATCTTTAAGATTTGGTAATTAAAAGCACAAAAGGAAATGTTTACTTTACTATTTCCTCTTTGGGGTCAAATAATGACAAATTTGTTTTAAGCCTGAAATTTAGAATCAGTTATTACTAAGGTTACCTGAATACTAACTTCAAATATCTATTCCAGTGAATTCTGACTGCATTTTTTTCCCTGCTACCTATCCAACTTTCATACTAATTAAAACTTAGCTATCATTACTTGTTCTAAAATGTTTTTTCATCCCTTTTTCTTGCCTCATCTTTTTCTCGTTTTCCCCTGCTTCTTCCTCTCTTTTGAAAGCTGCATRCTGATGTTATTTCCTGGTTGTTTTATAATACWGAATGCTTTCTACAGTCCTTATATACATTTGGTATAGAACCATTRGAGCCACTAGAAAGTATTTAAAACTCTGRTGCTACACTTAATGTGCATMCTTYAAAAACCTTTCAAGTGGCTCAGARCAGAGCTAAGGTTAACAGCCATATGTGCCAGCAGATGCTAAACATGAAAGCTCAAACTGTKATGTAGCATCACTCTTCAGTGACCAGATGATTAACCCTTTTCAGTCATGAGTTAAAGCATTTCTTGGAAACAGTGAGTAGAACATTKCAATTACTAAATGAGATTAGGGGTAGGGTTAGGGAAATACCTAGACTATTGCCAAGATTTAAATCATGGGGATAAGAAGGACACCTATCTGAATATCTAGATTAGGAAAAGGTGTAAAAAGGTGGCTGAAACCATGATTTCAGTTTGAACTGAAACAATTGGTCCTAGGCTGAAAAAAGAGATGTGACTTGTCAGTCTAGACARATTTGTGTTTGTTGGGGAGAATATCTAATCATAATAAGTAGAAAGTGCAGCAAGAAATAGATTAACTTGGAGGGTTGTGTTGAAAGGCAGGAAAAGCAGTGGCTTTGAGCTTTAGGGTAACAGAGAATGGCAGGATGATAAAAGATTAAATGGAAACACTGAATGGATCTTTAGATAAGAATCTGAGTTGTCAAAACTTTCTTAGCATCTTGTATATTAAAAAAACACTCTTCACCCTCTTCACGGCACATAGAGGATCTCTGTCTTTTAACTTTATCTGTTTTAAGTGCATTCAGAGAAGCMAGCTCTTAGTTCATTTGTGGCCACAAGATCAGTGAAGCTGCAACCAAGTCAGCAGAATGCTGTGTTTTGAAGTGGAACAACACTATGTTTAATGCCACATTGCTATGTAATATGCAGTGTTACCTTTTAGGGAATATACACTTGGAGAGGAYTAGATCTCCTGGAATACTTCCCTTGGGAATAGATGTGTCTTTGGCAGGAATCTTTATCTTTCTTACCTTCTAACTTTTGAATATTTAACTAACTGAAGAAGAGATTTTGAGTGCTCTGAGTTGGGGAAATCCATATACTTTGGCTGGTGCATTCATTTTGCAGTAGTCTATAATTGTGACATAATGATAAAAAGGTGTCAGCCCCAAACAAAGACTATTATGCAGCTTAATAAGGATAAAATTCCGTCCCTCAGCTGAGCTTCTGACTGTATTAGCATGTTCTTCTTTTCACTGCATGACTAAATGTGTATTTTAGAAACTTGTGATGCAAATGTAGCTAATGAAGAGCTGAAAATTTCCTTTTCACTTATCTAGTTCACAAATTGTGAAAGGTTTTTTTTTTTCTTTTTGAAATTTAGTCATAAAAGAGCTAGGTTAACAGTATGTTAAAGTTTCCAGTATGCTATATAGTTCTAATACTACATGATGAGTTAACAAGTACAATAGAAAGTTCTATTTTAAAAGGRAAGTTTCTAAACTACACTAGGACCTCAGAACTGAAACATGACAAAGGAAATAGCTGCTTTGTTTTTGTTMTGAAAACCCAGAACCTGACTTTGTAAACAAAGTTTCCAGAGTACATGTTATCTCAATAATGACTTTCACATTTTAACTTTGAAACCTACATCTTCARAAGTAACTGGAAAGGTTATGAATCAAAATTTCCAGTCAATAATTCTCAGAATATCTGATCCCTGCAGTATCTTCAATATTTCACAGTTCACAGAAGATTATCCCTTAATGAATGAGGGCTAATTGTATTTCTTAACCTCACAGGTTAAAGGCATGTGCATAAAATAGATCAGCAAAGTTAAAATAACTCACGGGTTTGTGGCCCTTTGTTCTCATGTGTGCAAATTCTAATTTTTTCTGCTGAGTGACAGATCTCCATACAGAAATATTCTATAAAGAAAATAGTGCTTTAAAACTTACTAAGKTACCAAATCTCATGTCCTACTCCCTCCTCATGCACCCCTGAACCAGGTTGGGCCATTCTGCTGTGGCAAGCACTCAGTACACTGGTAAGCTACCCCCCCTGGGTTCTGACTCAAGCAGGCAATGGAGAGCAAGAGTGACTTTTCCAAAATAGCCTCCTGAATTAAACTCAAGCCATAAAACAACCTTTGCAGAGATCTATCCTGCACAGCTGACAGTAAAGAACACTAGCATCCTATCTATTTCTTGTGATGCACATTAAACCCAGCCATAAAMAGCATGAACACCTTTGTGAAACAAAGGTAAGGTGTGCTGTGGAATTGCTCTTAATGTAGCATGACCTTGGGAAGATCCCTTGATCTGTGTTGTAAAATATGCATCTCTAAAAGGCAGGTATTTGCCTTGGTGGAGTGTTTGTGGGAGATCTTTGATACACACTGCAAACAGAGATCTTTGATGTTTCACAGTGGTTAAATTTTTGTTCTAATTGAACTAAGGAAGCTAAATGTATGCTGGTTTTGTGACACTGACAAAAGGGAAGGCTGGGGTAGCTCTGAAACTTCCTTGTAACGTGGGCTAGAATTTTGTCTTCTGGTTGTGGTGCATTTCACAGGCAGCTTACAGGCCATTGTGTGATTATGATTTACATGGCAGAAGCGTTGAGGACTTGTTTCACTGTATGCAGAAATGAATCTGCTTGGCAAAAYTGAAGGATTTTGGCTGCTCTGTCTAACAATAGTTACTTTTCAYTGAATATGAGGAAAGTAATTTATCTGTTTCTAGGTTTCCCTGTGACATAGAAACTCTCATCCCATTTTAGTGTTTTCCTCATCTAGAGATGATGGTAGTTAGGAATCTGCCTATGAAGCAAAATAAATTAATATTTTCTTCATTGCTATTTTCTCGAGGAAAACAAGCTGCTAGAACTGAGGCACTTCAATTTGGCTCATGTCATATCTCAGGTCTAATACTGTTAAATACTGCTGAATAAAAAAYGCYTGCACACCTGCAGTCAGCCAAAAAGAATGAAGTAATTGACAGAGCAGCATTTTTTCTTGCTTTRTGTTTTGAAACWAAACCAGCTGTAAAGTTGTCAGTRAGATATGAATGGCATTGTGTTAAYGTTGGGCAARGGGGAAGAACTTGACATAGGTCAGCTGCCTGCCCTGGAGATRTAAGGTTTTAGCATCGTGAAATGTTTCATTCATTTTGTTTAAGGCAGAAAMCTTCATTCAAAGATAAATGTTAAGATAATTTAATGTTAGTATATTTACTTAATATCCAGGCTTACATGGCTTTAGAATGTTTRCATGCCCTGACAATGGCGTAACAATCTGGTGCTTCCTCAGATAGTGACCAGAGGATGTGAAACCACGGAAATGACCCTGCGGAGGAATGGGCTGGGCCAGCTTGGCTTCCACGTGAACTTTGAAGGGATAGTGGCAGACGTGGAGCCCTTTGGATTTGCATGGAAAGCGGGCCTGCGGCAAGGGAGCCGCCTGGTCGAGATCTGCAAAGTGGCTGTGGCTACTCTGACCCATGAGCAAATGATCGACCTTTTGCGCACCTCGGTGACAGTAAAAGTGGTCATTATTCAGCCACACGAGGATGGAGCACCCAGAAGGTAAGGAGCAGCAGTTCTCAGTGTAACATTGGTATCTCTTTGGGTTTTTGTTTTTCTTCTGCTCCTGCTTAAAGGATGACTCTTTTTTTGAAGGCCTTCGGTAAATGGATATTGTCCGTTGTGTTGGATGATAATACTGTTGAGGCTCTTAAAGTCATTTCCCCAAAATCCATATTGGCTTGTTGTAGAAGGGAAAATAAGATCTTACAAGAAATTTAATGGAAAATCTACTTTTATATGACTTTAAAAGGGTAGGAGGTAAAATTTAGTGTATCGTGACTTAGCTGTCCTGAAAGCTGATGTTACTTCTTTTCTTCCAGAGGAGAGTTTTATGTTTTATGTTTTGATTCCGAATTTAAAAATTTTGAATCCTTTTCATGAAATTACAGCTTGTCCATCTTTGAGATTTCTTCAACTCCTGACTATTGGAAAAGATCTATTTTTTTTTTTTTCTTATGTTGAAATTTAATGAAAATAGTGAATTATGTGTTCTGGTACATGGTACCGAGTCTTAGAGTTCTACTCACTTTCTACAGATATCTAATTGATTCACCTTAAATGGTGAGTTACATCAATGAGTTTATGATTTAAAGMAGAGAAATCTTATTGCGACATGAAACATACGCTCATGCTCAGGGAAAGACTGTAATAACAATCATTACAGTTACTGTACCAGTGTTTTCAGGGATGAAATGCATTTTTCTTTCATTGGTGTTCCTTTTTTGGTGACAAAAGACATTTTTCTCCATTTTTAAACATCACGAGGCAGAGAAGTAGGAAAAAAATTGRAACTTTGTAACAGAGTGACATAATTTCTCACACACCTTGTCTAGTCAGTGTTAATTTGGCTCRTTCTAAATGAGAACTGTACCAGAGTAAATTTAATTACTTCTCTTCTYGTAGCAGGCCAACTTAAATCTCTTGTTGATTTTTAATTCAACAGAAAAAACATTAGATGTGTTGCTTTTGGCAAGACAACAAGCAATAAAATTTTACGTAGCGTGCAGCMCTGTGAAGTCGATGCCAACCGTATCCGAATGCTGTTTAATTGGTGGCAATTCTCCAGGCAGTCGTTGGCCTGATGTATGACACACRAGGGCTGTCCCCTGCCTCAACCTGCATCGTGATGCCTCCCTTTCTGAACAAAATGCCTGTGAATGTAGAGTACCACCGTTTTGCTTAGTTGGATAGAAATCTGCAATTAAGCCTCTCTTTGCTTAGCTTTGCTATTCTCACCATCTGCTTCTGGGTATGAATTTTCACTGACTTGTTTGGTATACATTTCCAAGCTGTTTACAGAATATGAGCCTAATGAGCTGATCCTTTTATATTGAAGGTAAAAATKGGTATTTTATAGGCCCTGATAGAAAAATACATACCGTATGAAACTGTTTATATTGTCTTTGAYATAAATCTTCTAGAGATAAAATGTTTAAATCCCAGATCAGTGTGATAMATAGCACCCAAGTCTATGTGTAGGAGGAGTTTGAACTGAGTGTTAGCACACTGAGAAAAATCTGCAAAAGCTGCTCCTCTTTATAATTTTTAGCATTTYAAAAATTGTGACTAATTACTAAGAAAAATGTATCTTTTAGAACTGTGTGTTTATTCTAAATTTTTTTAAAGTATTTTTTTTTTAATTTTTTTAAGTTCTTTTTAGCTTCACCTTTCTACTATGTATGTATATATAAGAAAGGGCTCCTCTTAAATATCAGTTTCCCAYAGAAAAATGCTAATTTTCCCTTGTATATCCCCAAAAATATGATTAGTGATTTTGACTGTCCAGYCTCTGGAGGGTTTTGAGCTTGCCTTTTTGCAATGTTTATAATCTGAACAGAGCAGACAGAAAACAGTTATAGATATTGTATGACAAGTCTGAGAATTTCAGTTGACAAATATGGTCTTTGACTTTGTTTCTAAAATTCCCTAATGAATGAGGGAAAAGAGGAGAGGGCAGAAAGGGATAAATTATCAGAATTTTGGGGGAAAAAGATAGCCTATCACTGCTACTTACTAGTTAAAACTTGTGCAAACTCTTCTCCCTGTCTCCTTCTCAATTGCTTCTCTTAGCCTTCTGCAGGTTCTTGTCACAGAAAKAGAGAATAGCTGAGGTTAGAAAGGACCTCTGCAGGTTGTTGAGTCCAACCCCATTGCTCAAAGCAAGGTCAGCCAGAGCAGATTGCTCAGGGACGTGTTCACTGGATTTTGTATTTCTCCAAGGATGGAGATCCAAAAATTCAGTATTTCAATATCAGTATGCAATCATCCCTTCAGTAAGAGAAGTTTTTATGTGTACTTAAATGGAATTTCCTGTACTTTAATTCTGCACCTTGCCTCCTGTGGTTTCACTGGATACAATCCTTAGTCTGTCATCTTTTTTCCTTAATCCCCCCATTAGATACATTAYACACATTGATAAAATCCCTCCTGAGCCTTMTCTTTCCCTGGCTGAATGATACCARCASTCCCAGTCTCTCCTTGTATTTCAGGTGCTCTTAYCCCTCAGTTGTCCTTAATCCTTTGCTGGACTTGCTCCATATGTTCATTTCTCTCTTGTACTTTGGTATCAGATTTACTCAGAAATTTACAGGTAGCAGTTTTGGATGTAAAACAGGAGTATTTGGAGAACTAAAATCTCTTTCACCTTGGCTTGACAAGAAATGTTCCTGTCCTTGGCGAGTCTGTGAATGGCTAAACAGGATAGAATCAAAMCTCTGTGAGTGATTGCAAACACCTACTTGTGATAAACGTTAAAGGCAGGTGTGACAGCTTGTCACAGGAGGGAACTTTATTGTATCAAGTAGCTGTAATAACTATCAAATAACACTCAAAGCAGATACACAGGTATTTTTGTCATATTTGGGGTCCATCCATCCTTGACCCATGCATTACAACTGTCTAGGAGAATGATGGTTAAAAAGCAGGAGAAAGCTTTACATCTATGCTCCAGTACTTATTACTTTTATTCACAGATGGTTTTAGAGGTTTTCTACTAGGAAATGATGCCACASAGTATCTGACATATGTAGGAAAGTACATTAGGAGGCTGAAATAAGTCTCTTGAAAGTTTGACTCATCCTATAGAGTATGTGATCTTCTGGCAGTTGGGTAGGCTTTTCTTCTCTGTATTTCAACCTGGTTTCTCAGAGTACATACTGGTGGGGGTTTTTTTATGGGTTTTTTTTTGGTGTGTGTTTTTGATTTTTTTTTTCCACCTAAATGCCATAATCTGGGGTTTTAAGTTCAGGCACTAAGATTTTGCCCATAGTGCGTAGGTATAAAAATACATTCATCTTTGTTTCTAAAAGGGTCATTTGCATAAAAAATTTAGATACATCTACAAGAATATAAATATAATTTTAGCAAAAAAGAAATCCAGAATTTCATTAAAAAATCCAAATRTATCATTTTATTAATGCCTGTCTTTCATTTTTTGAGACAATCAGCTGATTTCCACTTCTTGAAAGCCTAATTTCTGCTTAGTTTTGTCTGCTGGGTTTTATGAATACAAAGCAGTGAGGAATTTCTTGCTGGTTCCTTGCTGGGATCAAATTCTGAAGTGAGTTTAGACAGATTGGACATGAGTACCATGGAGTGTTTTGGGAATTGCATCCTTCAAGTGAAAATGAGTTTCAAGTGTGCAGGGGTGTTTCCAAAGCAGTCCCTTGAAAAAACATCAGCTGAAGTGGAGATCTTTAATCAAGTTCTTGACTTGATTTTTTTTTTGTCTGTTAGCTTACCCACAAATAATCTTCAATCCATCATTTTAAAAGAAAACCAACRAAATATAAGTGTGCACCCACTGAGAATAAGCTATTAGCAMTAAACTATTAACAAGGATTTTTCCCCTGCAAACTSTCTTGTATTTATTTCAGCATGAAAATAAACTATTTGAATGTTGAAGGTGCTTACAAAGGAATGTTACAGGGTGATTAAGAAATTACAGATGAAAATTCTGCTTGATAAATGCCTTCCATTACTTAATGTAGATCCTTCTGCCAAAGTCTTGGCAGTAGTGTATGCAAAAGCAATCATGGAATAAGGCCTTTCATTTACTACCCTGTAAAATTAATGAACTTGAGACAAAGCTCCTGCTGTTTCCAGTTTGCTCCAGCAATTAAATAATCATGCACAAATTGATGCARAAATCTGAATTATTTGTATGGCATCAGGCTGATATTTAGATAGAAAGAAGAAATTGCTATTTAAAACATAAATTTTCTAAATGACAAAGTGGTAATAGAACAAATATGTTGGTCATTGTTTTCAGATCTGAACAAGTATTCTTGTGTCGTATTTGTTTCTGTGCTAGGTCTGTCCCTTCAGAATTGTTGATTKGGGACTGTGTGCATTTGAACAGGAGAATAATGATGTTCATTCTGATTTGCTTTTGCTGGTGGTGTTACAGTAATGTTCAAGGACACTGTATCCTTAATCAGCCAAATCCAATCAAGGAGTTCAAGCACTTCTAAATCTATTTTAAACTATAGATTTTGCTAGATTTTTTTTTTTACTACATTTTATTTAGGTTTTTGTCTTAGTTCAACTGCCATTTTATATAAAAAAGAATTGCTTGAGAACCGATTAAGAAACAATTTCTAGGAAATTTAGAAAGCAAACAAAACTTTAGGCAACATTTCCAGGGCTGGCTATAAACAGAAGCTGGAGAGCTGTAGGAGCAGTAGTTTCCACTGTTGGTCTGAACAAGCAAGAGACTCTTTTTCTGCTCTTGTGGGTAGTTTTGAAAATGGAAATACTTCAGTAACTATGACTGAAACTGCCTGTGGGCCATTTTTAAGTACTGCTGCAATTCTTCTGAGGTTGTTTTATTCTTTTGAACCTTCCAAACTCTTTCTTACAAATAAAATAGATGTAATGACGTATTTTCCAGTCCTGATGCTTGTTCCCCTTAAAYTATTATGAATTCTTTGAAAGAATTGTCTTTCTGGGGCTTTTTAAAACTAACAGATAACCAACAGAGTATAGAATGTTTGAAAAATGCTTTTAGGAAGTGGAAGAGGCTACTGTGTGGTGGAGTTCAGTTGTTTTCACAGGGGTGTTTGCCATAAGCTGGGTGGGATAGTTCATAGGGCCTTCATATTCTCAATATTTATTAACTTATWTAATACATTAAGCCAACTGAGCTAGAAAGAAGCCAAGTCTAACRTCACCTGAGGCAGGTTGAAGCAGCAAAACCTGAATGTTTGGTTGTAAAAGTGGAATTTGGATGTACCAAACCTTATAATTACTACCCCTGCTACAAATCTAAGAAGGCTGAAAATATCTGAAATGTCTAGATTCTGATGTTTTATAGCAGTAATTGAAAGAACTATCACTAAGAAAATGTAATTACACTAATTAGAAGCTGTACTACTTGCAAAAGTTAATCCTCTCTACCCAACAAAAAATAAAATGGTAGAAAATGCTTAACTGTGTTTCTCATACAGATAAAGTCCTTTATTTTTTTTTTCTTGCTGAGTTATGAATGAACTTATAGTAGGGGTTAATTATAATTGCTAAAGTTAATTATGTGTACAGTTGTTACAGTCAAGCAGAAAAAAACCCCTAAATGCCTGGCAAAGCACTGTTTGTCTCTATGGAGAGATGCAAAGRAGAGTTCCAGACTCTCCCTTTTTTCTTTTCTTCTTTCTTCTCACTATTCATGGAATCATATTAGAATCATAGAATGTTGTGGGTTGGAAAGGACTTTAAAGATCATCTAGTTSCTGTCTGTATTTCTCTTTTTCATGTACAGTACAGATGTAGAGGCTCTTTAGGAGGCCTCTGAATTGCTTGTCAGCTCACCACCACAAAGTTTCTTTTTAAAACTGAATAGTAATAAAGATCAGAAGGACAATGAATTTATCTTCAAAGAGGGATTGGCAGCTTCAACTCTTTGGCTCCATGGAGGGACTTTTAGAGAGTCATCACTTCCCTCAAACCAAAGTGATAGGGTGGGCAGCAGCTGTATCTGAGGTTGCTGTAAGCAATCTCATGCATCTATTGTGGTATGAAATTATTTAAATATAAAACTGATTTAAATTTTAAGAAGTTTTTGAATTAACCTACTGTTAATAGGTTTCTGAGATGTCGAACTTGGAATTTTTATCTTAACTTTTTGGCCCAAATTCTCTTAGACCATTTCTGTATTATACAATGTCTTGGACTTGTGCTGTAACTGATATAGGGGGTCAGTGGAGTTGAGATATCACCTCCAGGAGGTACTTCACAGTGTCAGGAAAGGGAAAATCTATTAATGTCTTAACTAACTACATCCTGAGTCTCAGCAAAACTAAGCTACTAAATTCTGCCTTTCAGTTAAATCCCTGTAATTACATTAAATGAATGTGTGTTTTATTATGTGGATTTAACAGATTGCACAATGAGTCCTCAGGCTCGTTGTGTCACTTGGGGCACTGCTGTAGTGTAAGAACAAACATGCACTCTAATAGAAGTGACTGTTTTCAAAAACAAAGTTKGGGTTAGCAGAATGCAGTTACTGTACTGCTGGATAAAGACTTTCTTGAGCAGGATTAGATGTTTGGTATTGAAATGCTGATAGTAAGGGATAACTTACCAGTGTAATAAACGGATGCACACCAATAATTTCTTCTCTATCCCTGCATCTCCTTGCAATACATTGCACTGGAGTTAAACTGTAGCCAGGTATTCTGGTTGTGTTGATACCCTAACAAAYTGTTCATGCTTGATAGCTGTAGATRGCTGGGGTCCRGGTACTGAAGTTGTACCCAGTAGCTGATAATCATAGGATTTAGCAGAAAAGAAGGCTTTTGTGCAGCTGTCTAGGTGACAGGGTGCTGAGCATGGTGCATGGAAGCTTCTGTCTTTTCCATGGAGATGGATATTTACTGAGTTTAACTAGACTCCTAGGCCCTTCACAGAGCCTATTACAGAACCTTTTTATGGAATCTGAAACTAATATTGAAAGGGTTGGTTAATGTAGTTTTAAAAACTTAATGGACTGCTTGATAATTCTTTCAGAACATAATGCYCTTTGCTGGAAGATTTGAGTATTGAAAATTTTTATAGTGGACTCTTAAATTTTATTATGTTGTCATGACCTTCTAGCTATATCATAGGGTCATGCTCTCTTTAATTGCAGAGTAGGTTTTATTAGCCAAGTTTTTAATAGGATTATATAGCTCTTGAACCAAAGGTATTAGTAGGAGTCTGTGCTTTATGTTAAGGCATTGATTTAATTAATACCAAACTATGGTGAAGGGCAGGAAGTGCTRTAATTTCTGATGTGTGGTTAAGATGTGGTCACATTTGCTTCTTAAATATGGTGAGTCTGTTTTTCAAATGTTATATTGGATATAATTGTGAAAGACATCTGATATCCTATATTTTTTAAACATAAATTCAAGTATCTTTTTAAAACCATAAAATAGAGATTTTTCCTTATGTATAATTTAAAGTGAATTTAAAAGAAATACGTAAAATTTAAATTTAAAAGCTATCATTCAATACCAGTGCCAATGTATATTCTTGCACTGGTGGAATAAGTAACAAATATCATAAATAAAAGTTAGATAAAAGTCAAATTACGTATTTAAGAGGGAATTGCAATTATCTTTGTCATGCAAGATAACTTACWGTTTGATCCATAGTGGGGAGTGAAGGTAGGGATTGCAGGCATGARGTAATTCCTTCTCTGTCTTCCTGATTTAGAAGGTAGCTACAATTATGACTTTACCTATCTCAGTATACTGCAGTGTCTGTTCTTTAGGCAGTGCTTGTGARGCAGAGAAGCATATTTTTTCATATAAATGTTGAAGTGATTGGTTTAGTACTTTTAAATTAAGATTTAAAAGCCTTATGTGACAAAATAAGCTATCTGAAACCATGGAAATTCTTTTTTGAGCCAGTTAAAACAACATTCTTGGGCTCTGTTTTGAATTCATAAGCAACACTGTTGAATTTTTATAGTGATTTGAAACAAAGTTGTTTTGTAAGCCTTTTTCTGCAGGAACTGTGTCCTCAATTTTTTTTTCCATTTGTAGGAAGAATATGCTTTCTTGATGCAAACACAAAATTTTTTCAAAATTTTCACTTCTTCCTCATTGTGGAAAAGCTTATTGTTTACTATTATTATACCATGTTTTTGTTAATTAGTCAGCAAGCTAAGTCAAAGCAGATAGTAGTAACAGACCCTTTTCCTTTTAAAACCTGTGGCTATTTTTACAGCATTTAGAATACTTTATGGGGAGTATCTAATGAGGGGTACAATCACAATTACATGCTATAACTTTCTCAATTACTGAGATTAACTGTAAAATTGATATCCTAATAACAAAAGTTGGGGAGGGGGGTGGTTTGTTTCTAATGCCTAAAGGAATGAAGAAGGGAGTGAAATAATACTAAGAAATTAGCAGAAGGGAGATCAAAATTTTAGCCTACATAATTGTTCAACTTCTTCATCAAATAATGGAAAACTGTGTGTATATATATGGTCACRTGAAAAGTTGTGCAGTGTRCCAAACTAATAATAACCTTGCTATGTCATTKCTGCATGCTTTGATTTGTTTTGTATGTAAAACTTCTTT
>CADDXX010000163.1:175993-214158 GCA_902810485.1 Alauda arvensis | reverse complement strand
AAAMMAAAMMARARAAAAAGGGTCACGAYTGCATTGCTGGAYRCTGTTGTCTCCTACACCYTCTTTGTTGCAGGCAGTGAATGAGGMAGGARCTTGCATRAATGATCTTGGAACATAAGCAGTTGAAAATCACACTGGAGAAATAYATCCTATGTATGCTTCAGCAGTAGAAGAGTTTGCACAATTCTGTGCAATTCRCTCAACTTGACCTTTTTTCGTGGTGTTCCTCATTCTAAGAGCCCAACATGTGATTCTCAGAAGTGTGAAAAAAGTTTAAAAAATTGATCCGTGGACTGAGGCAGTTTGAAGTGGTGTTCTGAATAGCTGTGGCATTTCAGGGTGAGGGGAAGGCTAGAGATGTGCCAAACTGACCCTCTGAAATGATGTGATAATTTTATGATAGTGATTTCTCTGTAGTACGATTCAATATCTGTGAGAAGAGATTATTAGGGTGGTTTTACTTCCTTAGGGAAGCTCAAACCAGAAAATCATGATTGCAAAACTCTGTGGTGTCTCCAGTGTGTACTATTACGATTTGTCAGCAGAGGTTGGACATGTCAGATTTTATTGGTGCATCTTGCAATGATATTTCTGATAAAAGAATAACATTGAAAAAYCAGGAATTCTGGGTTCTACTTTGGAACATTCCCACTTTTCAGCTCATCTTCATCAAGGTGTCTTCCACCTTGTATTGGCTATCGATCTCCATTCCCAATACTTTCATCTTCTATATTTTTAAGTAAGTTCTTTAATATTTTCATGTGTTTGAGTGCCACCAGGGACAGAGATTTAGTACTACAGGATAAACTTGCCTGTTTGCTGCTAAAAAATTCAGCAGAGTGAAGCATTTGGCTGGATCAGATTATGCATATACAGAGTATGTAGAATGCAGTTGCTGCAGTTGCTCACGGGTATTCCCTTCAACAACCTTGAATAAGGCAGTTTGCTTTTTGTCTAATAGTTTTTTCTTTTAATCTGTTTACCAGAATGCAGATAATTAAAATATTCTTTGGGAGGGTTGATTCAGAAGCTTTAATGCAGTGATTTAACRTGTAGGAATTTACACAATTTGCTTGCACTGCACATTTGTGTTGAGTCATTTATGCCAAGATATTTTCAGGGGTAAGACTGTAAAGTCTTTACTCTCTATTGCACTTTCTCTAGGTGATTTTAATTTAGTTGCAAATGGTAAATGTTGGTTTTTCAACAAAAGCAAAGCTTMATCAAGACTCAGCTAAGGAATGGAGCAGAATTGTAGCTGACAGAATTGTAGCTGAGACARAGGAGAAAATTTTCACTATTTCTTACTTAAACTTAATTATTGCTTTGGAGGTATTTTGAGTGTTCTCTTTGTAGATACTGATTTACTACACAGTGCCTATCAGAAAAATAATGGAGATGGAATGTTGAGAATATAAAAAATCTCCAGTGATAATCATTGTTGACTTAAAGAGTGTGTGAAGCTTCTATTAGCCAAATTCTGAAACAGTAAAGCTTAATTAYTGAGTGCAGCAAACATCCCACAGGCACACTGATCTTTTGTGGARCACTACCAGTACTTTTACCTGGGTTTACACTGTCTGTGAATACTGTTAGTATTTAACCACACTGTAAACTTCAAGYAGAGATGGTAAGCCAGACTGTTTCTGATCTGACTCTTCCTTCTACTTCCACATTTCTTTTCCAGGCTTRCAAATCCCTGAGAAAAGAGACATTAGAAAGTAAACTTTGAAAACACGGGGAAATATTTAGGTGCCAGTTAATCATTTGTCTATGTGCTCTGTCATTTGTTAGGGACAAGGTGGGATTCTAAATGAGAGTTCTTAACCCCACTAAGAAACGTTTAGTTTGYTGCAAAGCAACAAACCTATTTCTGAATGTTAAATCAATGCTGCTTCAGAAAAACTTGATGCTTTATGACTTCTAAATGCCTTGTCTCTAAAAGTTTTTATTATGTAAAATTCAAGCTGCAGATTAATTTACAGAAGTTTAATATGTTCCCCATTTTAAAAGGTGAGGAGTCAGTCCAAAGATCTTTTATTTTGAAAAGTTTTCTACCTTCTTGGCGTGACAGTTTTGAAGTGCTCAAAGTACCATGCTGTACGAACACCTTTGGGCACCTGAAATCAAAATATGTATACACATCTGGCTGTGAATGCAAGATTTCTCTCTCTGCTCTCTCCTGTGAGGCTGATGAGTATTTSCATTTGTCCCACAGGGGTTGTTCAGAGCTCTGTCGTATACCCATGGTGGAATACAAACTTGACAGTGAAGGCACCCCATGTGAGTATAAAACCCCTTTCAGAAGGAATACCACTTGGCATCGGGTGCCGACTCCCGCTGGGCAGCCTCTCTCTCGTGCCTCTCCAATCCTAGGAACATCTGACAGACTGCAGTGCCAGCAGCTTCTCCAGCAGGCTCAGACAGCCATTCCTCGTAGCACTTCCTTTGATAGAAAACTGCCAGATGGCGCAAGGTAATACGCTCGCTGGCTAATGCCTCTCGTTTTCCTAACATGCACTACTTGGGAAATCTCTGCTTTCTAGAACTTTGGTGTCTTGGTTTTGAAACTTTATTTTACTGAGTTTTGACAGTAATTTTAGTTCTGAGGTTGTGTTCAATACCGTTCGCTGGACCAGTCTGCTTGAAACRAGTGTTTGTGGAGGAAGTGRGCTGTACTGAGGATCCTACTGCTGAGGCCAGCTGACCTTTCCCTTTAGTCCCAAATYRGTGAAGTGGGAAACTGCTTTRTAACTTTTGGATCTTAGTAATGTCCTCTTCCCYACATTTTGGAAGACTATTTAAACAAATACTGAGTGTAAATAAAGTGAACTCATTCCTTTAAAAATTAATTATTTAATCTCGTTACCAAGGTATTGGCATAGTTTCAAAGGGTTCTGTAACTCATTACCAGCCCTTATGCTTTGCTTTGCTTTTAATTAAACAAAGCAGAACTTGTGATTTGAATATGTAACACCTCTTAGATGATGGGATGGTTTCCTTAAATGTTAGCTCTGTTCTAATTTAATCATAATTCTTCATAAGATGAAACTTCGTTTTTAAAKATAAAAACTTGCAAATACATTTGACCTTTGAATTATTTAGGAAAACCATATGTCTTGAGCAGAACTCTGTCCTTTATTGTTTATAATTATTTCTGCTTATGCGCTTATCTATGGGGTGATGTAGTTCTAATTTGAAGGAAATAGTTATTGCATGTTGAAAAAATCTGAGTGATACAAAAACTTGAAATACTAGTCTTAAATGGGTTTTAAACAGTTCTGGATGATATTATCAAATGCCAATGTCGCTACATTGACTACCTTATTTAGTAGAAATGAATTAATGACTTTTTACATTGAAATGTACACAAGTAATAGTAGTACGTATTTGAAATATGTCTCTTTCATTGTCTGGAGAAGGAAGACTCCCAGTTATGACTATTTGATCATTCCTGTTCTCCTTCTCCCCTACACCCCTCTCCATGCCCTGAAAAATTGAGAGGTGCATTTCTGTAAGCATTTAAATACCGTTATAGGACTTAGGCTTTTCCTAATGACTTGTTAACAAATTCTCCATAACATCCAACATAAGGAGACAACATATAAAATGTATAGAAATACTTCATCATTTATAAAGCTTTAATAAGCATACTGTATGCCAATACAGAAAGAAAGCTTTCTGACATGCTACTCAATTCCAAAAAGACTTCACAAGCATAAGCTGCACTTCTCATAACACTCAGCAAAGCATGTGAAAAAATGCTTAGACTGAGTCTACTCTTATCATGAAGAAATTCCTGTATCACTTAAGCAAAACATGTGCAGTGCAGAAGTGCTATTCTGGGGAAGACATGATACAGAGAAGACATGAAAAGAGAGGAAAATTACGGATTCTGACATCTAGGTCTTGAAAGGTACCAAATTGGGAAGGTCTTTCCACACAGGAAGAAGCATAATTGATGATTTGGCAGAGAGATGAGCTTAAAACAGAAGAGTTTGAAATAAGGTGGAGTAATATTTATAAGTAGTCTTGCAAGGGTGAAAGAGTATACTCAGGCTAGGAAAATGAGGAGATTTTAGAGGGTCAGAGACCCAGTATCAGTTTAAGAGTGCAAGCAGGGAGGAAGCAGGTTGGTAAAACAGGGAAGATTTAACAGCTGATCTGAAAATGAGCAAAGGGTGAAGTCAGCAATAAAATTGTTTGGTTTACAAATGAAAAGAGGAAGAAGCAGAAGAAATGTGGACTAGATATAGTAAGAGACTTAAGCAGCATGATTTCAACTGCTGTGAAATATAACATTTAGGTGCCCAGTCCCTGGAGTGAAATTAGTAACTGAGAGCTGAACACTTATGCTCCTAATACAATTCCRGAGAATTAAGTGCTTTGAGAAAGCAATCCAAGTATTGTGGTGTTGTTCAAGGAATTTCCTCTTCTTAGTAACTTAGAAATACAAGGAAATCCTTAAGCTCTACTCCTGTTCTCACAAAGTGGCTAATTCTGTGACAGCTGTTCATAGCTTGTGCCTGAGTGAAGCTTTAGGAAGACTCACTCTTCTGATTTTTGCACCAGAAGTCCCTGTGTGCTTTAGTCCCTGAGTCACACTTGCAGGCAATGCATCCTATCACCTGGAGTTTGGAATCCATTCCTGAGAGCAGATGGTTGGAATTTTTGTGCGAAGGAACTGTGTGAGGCAGTCATGGATGGGATTTCTGTGGTTCTCCTTTTGTAGCCACTCATTGTTTACCAGGCTAAAGGCTTCACCCTTGTCCAGCAAAGGGGAGGTAGACATATTACAGCCTTGGAACAGCACAAAGCWATATCCTGGCTTTGAGGACAATGTCAGCCTGGAGGGTGGATGGGATCATAATTTATCAATTCCTTAATGCCAGGTCACTTAGTCTGTGCACAGAATGCATAATTCTTGGTGGTAATAACAAATTAATGGAACTGAATTGAGCTGTAGCCTGTTGACTTCACTTAATTGAGAGAGGTTCAGTCCTGTCAATACTTCTCAGAGAAAGACATAAGTTATTTTTCTCAGAGAAAAATAATGTAGTACACTATTTGTTGTACAATTGGCTATTAGACAAAATATAACACCTAATGTCTCTAAAAATCAAAATATAATAGCTACTGTCCTTTAAAATTTTCAAGCTGAATGGTAAAGTTGCTTATTAAAAGGTCATGTTCTTAGGAAAGTGTTTTGCATAAATCAAAAAACACCATTTCCTCCCTGAGTACATACATTCATTTCTACATGAAAAAGAAAAGGGGGGAGAGAAAAGAAAAAAAGATAAATGCAGGGAATTGAATTCAAGATAATGTCAAGATACTTGAAGGAAATTGTGTTGTAGTTATGGAATGGTGTGCACAGAAGTGAAGGAAAGGATGTGATCAAACCCAAATTTAAGCATTACATTTCAGCTGTCTGGAAATCTAAAAAAGCTGCTTAGAGACTTTGTTAAGACATGAGGTATAAAAGTTTAAGTAATAAGTACAAAATAATACCCTTCATGAAAATTTTTTTGTTGCTTTTCTGTATCAAAGGATGAATTAAATAAAWTTTTTTAAATTTACTATCTTTAAAATTGGAATAAGTGCCAAGGAGCTAACAATCATTTCTGATCCACTATGAGAGTTTCCCACATATGAATTTAGAGACCTAATCCAGCTGCTCTGACTCTGGAGTAATCCCACTTATGTAGAACTAAAGCCAGATCTAAGGAAAATAGGATTTGGTATTTGGTCTTTCTYTTTTTGTGCCTTTTTAAAATTCAGTTGGAAATATTTTATTCGTGAATAAATGCTATACTTTTAAAATTCTTGTTAAAGTTTTATGAAACGGAGATAAACCCTTTAAATTCCCCAAATGGATGTAACTAAGTGTTGAAACTTTATCTGTGTGATTTGTGAAAATGAATGTGTTTGGTAAAAGAAGCACAGCCCAGTTCAAATCTGAAACCCCACAAATATCTCAGTGCACTGTTAATGACTCTAAAATCAACCTTACAGAAGTTCTCCAAGCAACCAGTCCTCATCCAGTGACCCAGGACCCAGCGGGAGCAGCCACTGGAGACAGCAAGTGGGATATGACGGGTATTAGTGAATTTTAAAAAGTTTTCTTTAAATCCTGCAATAGCTCCCAAGCATCTTCTTTCTTATGCAAAATTTGTATGGGTGTTCTAGATTTATTTTCAAACACTGTTAGCATCTTTTAAGATGTACAGGTTTACTGATCTTTGATGTAATTTGCATGCAACTGCAATTTTAAAGTCATCCTAATTTAACTCTGTAGGAACATACTTTTAAATTCAGGTAAATGAGAAATGGTTCTTAKGTTTATTTTCCCAGTAATAGGCCAGAAATCAGCTAGTACTCAGAACTAGAATAAAAWAATAATCCTTCCTCCTCCTGCTTCAGGAGGAAGATGTTTGATTAAAAAAAAATCTTTATGGTCTTCAAAGGTTTTATTTTGGTGCTGTGTTTGTTTTGGTGACATCCATTCCCTAGCATATGTCCTCAAAAAAGTAGAAATTTCAGAGGTCTCTTCTCTCTAAAAGGCTGTGCATAGATAGTCCTTTTGCATCCTTGTTAATCCCTTGGAACTGGAATATTAGAAGTTAGCTATCTGTATATAAAAGATGAGCCCAATATAACTCATGTTGTAAGAATATTATGTGAGGAATCTGTTCTAAACTCCTTTAAAGTTATGAGTTTTTCATATATGTGCAGCTGCTGAAAACACTCCTGTTGCAAAATGTTGAGCTATGGCAGTATCTATAATAGAGTAATATAAAAGCATTCCAGACTTGCCAAGTGGCTTTCAGAAGCTACCTTTCAGAAAAAAAAATGGGAATATTGAAAGCATCAGCTTGACTCTTTGAAGCTTATTAATGCTTTGGCATGATTGATTGTGGATAAGATATTCCATGTAGCAGATACATATGCAGTATCTTGTAGACTCTTCAAGGAATTTCACRTAACTCAGTGAAATCTCTGGCAGCTAAATAGATGATAATAATTCAAATAAAACTGTAGGGTTTTTTGGGGKTTTTTTTTGACAGTCAACTGTCAACATCTTGTGTTATTTTTTCCAGCACAGTTATTTCTAACAGCAGTCTAGGTTTTAGTTTGTTGCTTTGCAAAGTGTTTGAACTTTTGCAGTATAATACAAAGCAGTGGATCTGGTACTAACTATGTATTCTCAGTCTGAAACCCTRCAAAACTGCAATTACTTTCTGTGGAGCTTAGATCACAAAAAGGTTCAGCATGTGTCACCATGATTCTTCACTGCAAAAACCTTTGGGTATATAGCCCCAAGAATACATGTCTTCTTAATGGTCAGAGTCTTCTTGGCATGTTCACATTTCAGATACAACAGTGTGCTGTTGAAAAAATTGCATGTAAATATTTCAATGCAGAGTTTGGAAATGTTTGGAAATCGTGATTTTTTTAGAAGTCACAAAATGCTTGCTATTAAGAGTAAAAAGTGGTGTAGTTCATAATGTAATTAATCTTATAGGATAAAAATCTTAACAGCCTAATCTTCTGCTTATATTAAAAGATGCCAGTCCCCTTTACTCCACGAACATCACCAAGGCTCAGGCTCACTGGAATGTGAAGGAGTCAGAGAACGAGAGGAAACTTTGGAAGGAACGAGACATTCTGGTAATAAAACCCACTGTATCTTTCAAGTACATGTTCTTTGCAGTGCAGTGCCTGTTGAAATGCAGCCACCTCCCCACATGGAGGTTTGGCTCACAAAGAGCATGTGATGTGACAGTGGAAGCAGGGACTGTTGCAGCATTCTATGAAGATGCTTTTGTCTGATTGCAAAGAGTGTGCAGGTTTGAAAGCTGATGCTGAGCCCTGTGCCTTTCTGCATTACTTTTGGCAGAAGCCAAGTGGCATGCACCATCAASCAAAGTCCTGAGCTCCTACAAAGACCGAGCTTTACAGAAAGAAGGCAGTGGCAAGGAGTCTCCAAACAAGCTTTCACATGTAAGTCTTTTCCTTGGACATCATTCAGAGCTCTAAAAACAAACAAACCCCAAAACAGCAACAACARAAATCTACTCTGGACTTCTAGAAATAAATCCTAAAAACGCATTTTAGTAATTTCTGATGACCTGTGTGCTTTAGGAGGCAAAGATTATGCTCAGCCAGATGTGAGTCGAATCAAGTATGCTTTTAGTCTGTGTTTACAAACTCAGAATTCCAAGAGGGCTTGGGTCTGGGGCATTAAGCAAATAAAACTAGTATAGTCTCCACTCAGCTGTGAATTTACAGCTTCATTTGTACTGGCTTGTTTAATCTGTGGAGTATTTAATTACCCTTAAAGGAAAATAAAATTATATTTACCATACTGCTTTTCATCTTATGTGAAATACCCATGGAGTGTAATTATCAATAAGCACTGTAAAAATGCAGCTTGTACGTTGGGAATGCTGAATAGATTTTCTAGTCTACCTTGTTTAGTAGCTTGTCTTCAGTAATGGCAAAATCCTCAACAGCCTAATGATGGAAAGTACATAATGTTTGTTACATGGAAAATCCTGCTAGATGCAGTAGGAGTCTGTACACTGTTTTTAAACTCACATTTTATATGTGAGCAACAGCATCTCCTAGCATCTTCTAGGAGAGGGATCTCATGAAAAAATTAGTCACCCTTCCCATTTATATCCTACCTAATAAAAGTCCATTTGCTCTAGTAGAAGTCCATCTGCCTTTATTCTGGCTACTGTCATAGACATAAGTTAATACAACTCTGTATAAAATTTATTTAAAAGGTAAATAAYAAAACCCCTGGACTTAATTGCACAAAAGCCTGATGTAATTATTCCACTTCAATAGCCATGCTTAGTTTAGGGCCTTATGATTTAAGTTACTTTCATCTGGTACACATACATCACAATTGGCTTCAATTTAACTAGCCACACATCCAATTGGATTTGATCCAATGAGCTRCATATTTCAGCCACACTGAGAAAAAGCCAACAATAATTCAGTCTTKGGTGTTTTTCAGATTTGCAGTAGAGCTTGTTTAAACAAATAATTTCCAAGGCTTCTAGCTTTAACAAATGCTTATTTTAACTCTTCAGAAATGCAATTTTATGGATGTTAAGCAGGTCCTGTAATCAGAAAATTCAATTCTGATTTCAAGATTTGTGATAGAAGATGGAACTAGAGCCTTTTTATTTGCAGTGACATCAACCTTTAATGTGTCTAGCCAGCTGTGCAATTCATTTCACAGAAACTGGTGGTATAATTGGCTCTTTTCATACTGTGCAGTTATGTGATAGCATACTGTAAAAAAAAATAATAAAATGGTCTTTGAATGGCATAAATGCAGTAATTTATATGAAAATAGATCTCTTACTATTTAATTTGAGGGGGGCCTTTTTTGGTTTGTTTCCCTGTTGTTAAGATTGGGGACAAAAGCTGTTCGAGCCACTCCAGCAGCAACACCTTATCCAGCAACACATCGAGCAACAGCGATGAGAAGCACTTTGGCTCCGGGGACCTGATGGATCCCGAGCTGCTCGGGTTAACCTACATAAAGGGGGCTTCYACCGACAGCGGGATCGACACGGCTCCCTGCATGCCGGCCCCTCTGCTGACCCCCCTGCACCTGGCTGGCAGCAGGGGTGGCGTGCACTGCCACACGGAGCAGTGGCCTGAGGCTGCCGAGGGCCCCGGGCCCGACGATGACCCGGCGAAAATCTACGCCGTGCACAGCTACGCCTCTGCCATCTCCTCCAGTCACACGGCTGAGGGCAGCATGGGCGACCTGAGCGAGATCTCCTCTCATTCCAGGTATGCCTTTACAGATTAGGGCTTATGGGTTAGAGGTGAGCATGGAGATAACTCTTGTGCTGATCTTACTGTTTGCCCTTCTTTGAAGCTGAACTTGGAAGATTTTGATGTTTTTTCTTGCATTCAAATGCCTGTATGAGCAGCTTTCAAGGAATTTTTGACGAGTCTGCCTGGAAAGCATAGCCAGACCTCCTCCCAGATCTGATGGAGGCTTTGTACGTGACCCTTGCAAATGGCTTAGGTTTTTAAAATTTTTAAAATTACATCCCCGAGTAAAAGCGAAGTTTGCACCTAGAACTTATTTCAGACAGTTTTGGGTTTTTTAGTACAGTGCAGCAAATGWCTTTGGAGTTAATGCTGAGGGAAATCAGAAAAATTGGACACTGGACAATTTTTACATACAGAGAAACTGCATTGCATACCATCCCCCCTAATCTGCATTATTCTGCGGTATGCTTTGTTGTCTTGCTTGTTGAATGGCATTTATGATTGATTTTCAGCTTTTCTTCTAGTTACCAATGAAATGTGTGCATGGTATATCTGTTTTAAAGCTTTACACTACACTTTTATAGCTGGTTGCCTTTATCTTCCAGTTCCCATTTTATGGTGACTTTGAAGTTGAAGCTTTGGTYTATGTGTTAAGGCTTTTATTCTGGAAAGGATAGAAGGAAATAGTTTGTTCTTCTTTCCCTCTGATTTTCCTGTTTTCAGTGTCAATCAGTGCAGGAAAATAACCAAATAATACCTTGTATACTGATTTCCTTACATGCTTGACATGAATGGGTTTTTCTTGTGTGGGTATTCTGAAGAAATTCATTCCTCAAGGAAGTATTTGCTTTAGTTTATTTGAAATAGATTTTAGAGTCTTCACTAAAAGTATGTCTTRGTGCCTACTAGTACTATTATTCGTAATAAAAAGGGCTGTTAAAATTRTCCAGTAGACTGTCTTGTTGAACTAAAATTTACTTCTGTTAAATTTGCTCATAATTTAATATTAGTGTGTCTGATTGAAAGGCACAGCCTAATCTTGCATCAACTGGTAAGATTACTGTGAAATGGAAAAACACAGTGGTTTTAGGATTAGAGAGGTATTTGGGTAATTCCCTGTGTAGTTCTTTATGTAAAAGTGTATGTGCATATTTACTTAAAATTGCACACACAAATTGAATATATATCTATATCTATATCTATATCTATATATATATATATATATATATATATATATATATATATATCCTGAATTTAGGCTTTTAGTTTTGATTCACATCAGTTTGCACTGTCATTTCAGCAAGCTGAATTCCATGCATTGTTTGTTCTAGAAACTCATCACAATTCTGTTCTCAAAGAGCTTTAATGTGTACACAGTTGGTGTGTAGAAAATTACTGTGCCAATTTTGCTTCATTGATTTTAACCTTGAGAAAAACTTAACACTGAGAATTATTGCCGCATACCAGGCAAAGCRTTTCTGATTTGTTGTTGCATAGCACATTAAATTTTTCCTTTTGTGTGTTTCGTTCACTTTTCCAGTGGGTCTCATCATTCAGGAAGCCCATCAACACACTGCTCTAAAAAGAGTGGCTCCCTAGATACCTCCAAAGTTTATATAGTGTCACAGAATAGCAGTCAACAGATGTCTGGGTCCATTTCAAAACCGTACCACAGACAAGGAGCAGTGAGTAAATATGTCATTGGATGGAAAAAATCGGAAGGAAGTCCTACACCTGAAGAATCTGAAGTTTCAGAATGTCATGAGTAAGCRCTCTGTTTTACTTTGTTGGGGGAAGAAGGGTAGTGAAAATAAATTTTAAAATAGGATAGAAAGAAATGACAAATTCTGTTTCGCCTTTTAATGTTTTGTGGGGTTTTCTCTGTACCTTTGTGTAGCTAATGAACCTTAACAATGGACTATTCCATGAGAAATGTGTTGTTCTTATGTGGAAGAAAAAGGCTTGAACTCAAATTTCAAAATACTACTCTTTTGCAGTACCTCAAATAKAGAGAGAGAATACTTTCACAATGGTGCATTCCTAATAAGAAATGTTTGAATCTGCTGTTCAAAACCAATCTTGAAATTCCTGCTGGCTTCAGAATCATTGTTGTGAATAATGTCCCTGCTTTCTTTTTGAGCACAAGCTGTTTGGTGCTGTTTCTCAATAAACTGTAGTCAGCCACGGTCTGTCTCAATAAATTGACAAGATGACATGCAGTACAGGATTTTCAAATGTTTAATTGGGATCATTCTTTTTTTTTTAATGGGAATGGGTTATTTTTATCTTATGCATAATTTTGCATATGTGTGTGTATTTATGGCAGGAGTAATATTTAAACACATATGCTAAAATATATATGCTATGAAATATGAATCTGAAGTTAAGCTCCTAAATTCTTAATTTTCAAAAGTAGAAGACATTATTACCCTCCTGTCCTGGTTATTTGTGTTCCTTTGTGCTAACATAGAGGTGATTTTATTTCTCCCCCCAATGTTTGAATTACGTAAAATATTCAATCATAGTAGTATTTAAATTATAATGTGGTAGCTTCAGGGTTTCCCACAAATTTATGGATTTTGATATCAATGAACTCCTGAAACAATGTCTCCTTGTTTTGAATGGCAGCCTTAAAATAAAATTGCATAATGAATCGAGGTATTTAGACTGAAACAACAGCAATTTAGAAAATTATCTTCAAGAGATTGTTCTGTTCAAGAACTATTAATCAAATATGGCAACACTTCCTATATCAAAAAATATTTTCAGATTTTTCCATGGCATACAGTATTTCCTCACCTCTTTCTTTCTAGGAAAGCTCTCTGCATCACAGAGAGGAAATATCTCTCTGAGGATAATTATGTTGAAATAAAATAGCATCTCTAATTAGCAGTGATGATGAATATCAGGTCAATTGCTGAATGTTGTGCCACTGTAGGTTATAATTCACTGAGAATTACACTTTGCATTGGAAAGCTTATTTCCTCTCTGCTGAAGACAGTCACTGATGAGGCTGCACTTGGCAGAGRGCAATGCTTCCAGTGTGTGTTCTCTGTGAGTTGCAAGCTCCAGTTCCTTCGATTACATTCTCAGAGCAAAGCTGTGAAAATCCTCTCTCTCCTTTCTCACTGGAAGGAGCAGAAGGCWAATAATTCAGTTTGACAGTCTTTTGTTGACTGTAACTAGATTGTTATGGGCTGATAATTAAAGAAGACACCTGTTTAATTTATCTGGMTAGCTTTATGAAATTGCTGATAATAAAACATACTTACACTGGGTAATTGATTGCCAATWCACTTCAAACATTGCTTGTGATGACCATAGTAATTTTCCCAGATTGTGAGGCTGGATGCAATATTGTACTATAAAATACTGATTTTTTTAATTTGCTGTGGAAGTTAAAGTATTTTGTGATGAATGTAGAAATAAATATAATGTTTGTATTGATAGAGAAGTGTGGAGTGTAAAAAAGAGAGAGGTAAGCTAGGAGAAACAAGGATTATGCTTTTTTAAAATTGTTCTTTAGAATTCCTAAACTCTGTTTTCTCAGTGGTTTAAGAATTTCATTTTGTACCCACAAACAGTTACATAAAAGTAAAGTGATCCAAAAAAATTTCTRAACAGTGTGCTGTCTCAGGAGATAATTCTAACAATTTTCACTTTGACAGGAMATTATTGCAGTCTTTCAAATCCAATTTTTTGCTAAAAACACCCATTTTCTCAACAGAGTGTATGATGATATTGATGCTGTGTCYGCATCAAGTCCACTCCAGACTTCTGTCAGGAATGCTATTGTTGAAAGCCAGCAAGTCTTGTCCAAAGAAGACTTTCTGAAGTTGATGCTGCCAGACAGCCTCTCTATGGAGGAGGGGAGAAGAAAGGTTGGCTACTTTCTTTGGCTCTATGTGTTTCAGTCCTTCAGCAACCTTGGAAATGGGTTTCTGGTATGCCTAAAATTGCTATGCAGAATGCAAYATTGTTTTGTACAAGCTAAGTTTATTCTATGGGGATGACCATGAGTYCCAAAATATAATTTCCCAAGAGGATGGGAAATGTTTGTTTGATGATTATTTATAAAATCCAGYATGTCTTTGCTTAATTGGGTGCAGGTTGAGCAACTTCATTATAATTTGAAAGGTTAGAATGACATTTTTAAGGAATGAGGCCTAAATTTGTACATCTTGTATGATATTAAAACACATGAATAAAAGTAGCCTACTTTCCTCTGTAATAGTACCAACAATTTTGCTAGAAGTCCACATCAGTTTCAGGTAGGTATCAGTGGCAGCTGCTCTGAAAGCATAAATGTCAGTGCTGCTGGAGAGCCTGGATGTAGTCTTTATAGTATGAAGACAGTTGGTAATGCTTAATAGTTCACAAKAAGTGGATAGTGATCTTAAAATTTGCTTCTCCCCTAAGTAAATGATTTTATGAATGAATTCTGTGCTTAACATGGAATACAGAACAAAGCAATTAAATTTCTTGAGATAATTGTCACACTTCCATATTAACACAGTGCTCTCTTAACCCACTGTATTTATACAATATGCTAAATAGCATAATCACCATGTCTGAACAAAAGTAACACATGGGAATCTTCTAAGTGCAGAGTTGAATTTAAAATTCAGATCATTATATATTTTATAATATGTGGTATGTTAAGTGTGCATTATATATGCTTGAATTTTTGTGGGTCATGTGCTAGAAACCTTTATGATTTAAKATTGATACAATAATTGGAGGGGTTTTGTGAAATTCCAAGAACTGCCAGTGTTTCTGGCTGCCTAAATAAGAATCAGCAAAGAGAGAGGWGGTGTGGCTGAGATAAATGACTGCTATTGCCTTCCTCTCCAAGGCACTTAAACAAAAGTTAAGTAAGTGAGAGCACAGGCCCTGGCTCACAAGGAACCCCAGCTGCAGGAGTTGGCAGTGTACAATCTGTGGCTATGCCTTCATTGGTGAGCCAGTTACCTTTGACAGTGAAGTCAGAAATGAATTTCCTGAATATGTGAGATTCTACACTATATTCACTGTTTGCAAAAGCTATTCCTCTTAAGCATTTGTTCTGCCTAGGGAATGTGGAACACACAATTAATTACAAAGGAAGCATGTAATTGTTGTATGCAGGACAAACCAGTAAAATCATTAAGGCATTAATTGTGCTTTGTAGATGTAAAGAAAACTGTGTTTGCAGTGCTGAGAAATGACTTACAAAGTGGAGTGGTCCAGCTTGACAATACAGTAGCATCTTGTTTTACTGTAGATGTTTGGGTTATGGTCTAAGTAACCCTTTGAAATGCATAAGCAGTTTTCACTGCATCTTGTTATCCTCTTTTCTAAGCCTATTTTGTGATACCCAGAGAGATGCAGTGTCTCAAGTCAGTTCTATCATCCTGTGAATTATGTGGCAGCATATATCARTTCAGAATGTTTAACATTAAAGCATGGTCATTTTAAATTAAAATCAAACAGTTCTGTGTATAGTCTTGCATGCATGTTGCCAGAATTGGTGACCTTACATACATTTCTATAAAACGTAGCTGTCATAAAGCTGTGAAGTTTTCATTTAACATTTCATGATTAATAAAACTGCACAGTATCTGAATAATCCATGGTGATGTGTTCCAAAGTATTGAGAGGAAGTCTGATTATCCAATTCAATAACTCTTTTGAGGCCCCAGTAGACCTGATGTGGTGGAAGAAATCTCTGATCTTCCAAATTAGTTCAAGAATTCCAGAGCGCCTGTCCAGAAAAACRCTCCCAAGAACTGATGATGGGATATGATAGTATGAACCAATTCAACCAGCAATATGTGTTCTTATTTTTACCTTCAGTTCTCATTCTATGGGAACCTTTCCCCACGGAGGACACTTTACCGCACCCTCTCTGATGAAAGCATATGTAGCAATCGAAGGGGATCTTCCTATGCCAGCTCTCGAAGCTCCATGATAGACCAGGCCTTGCCAAATGATATCTTGTTCAGCACTACTCCACCATATCACAGCACACTGCCTCCCAGAATGAGCCTGACTCCTGGAATGGGAAATCTGAGAAGTAAGTCATTGTCGTTGTCATTGCTGAGTTTGGAATATTTGTAGTAAACTCAAACGAATTGCCAAGTATAAAGTGAGATTTTACTTTTAAGGTGAAATTAAGAAACGCCAAATCACTGCTCTAGTTACCCTATTTGGTATAAAAATATTTTTTACCAATTTGGTAAAAAAATATTTGGTTAGCAGAACATGCTTGCCATTAGTTAAATTAATATTTACCATGTTYGGAAACAATATTCACTTCCCAAAGTCTTTTCTTGAGACAACTGATAGGCAAAAAACCTTGTCTGAAGATATTTCTAGTTATCATTTTATTTTCCAGGGGTGACCTAATTAAGCCAAGCAGTCGTGTTTGTTTATTTATTTTTATTTTACATGCATTTGAATTATTCAAATATTCACAAATATATTTGAAATAATAGCTAAATGGAACAGCTTTTTAGGTGATCCTTTTAGTTGCACCTTAAAAGGCAATGTGCAATAGATGTTGACTTTGACTTCTATTTCCAAACTGAATTTGCTGATACTTTTTTTAACATATCAGTAAAACCTTTATAAATGACATTTCATTTTTAATGGCAGTAGAAGAGTAGTCTGAGGTGCTAAGTTAAAACTACTTTATGAATTTTTTTATTACTTGTGAAGTTTTCATTAGTGAGACCATTATTATCTGCTTAGCTTGCAATAATTCCAGGAGGAGCTATGAAGTTTGTAGTAATATCTAAAAAATATTTGAATGAAAAGCCCAAATCTACAGAGACACATATGTATATTTAGATTAAATAACTATATTTGCTTACTTAATAAGAGTAAATTGTTTTTTAAAAATGCTGAATATATATGCTTCTCAGTTAGTTTAGGCTGAAATATAGCAGACACCTGGACTTGATGTGCAATCTGGAAAAAAAAAGCCTCATTTCTTAAGCTACTCTAATATTGCATCACAGCTGACTGCAATTTAAAAAATGGACTCTGAAGTCCATAGTTAAGAAGCTGTGGGTGAATTTCTTGAAAGCATTAAGGACATTTTAGGCCCATGTCCAGGGAGAATGTGGCCAGATGATTTAAAAGAAGTAGCATTAAAAAAGGCTCTGTCATTCATCATGCCCTTCAGGAACTAGCAGTCATCTCCTAACTTTGAAAAACAAGCTTAATATACAAAACTTTTCTACTTAGACTGGCCTCGGCCATGGGACCGAGTTTTGGTCACAACCACTGCTCAATTTTACATTGGCATCTCAAACAAGGGCTAAATTCCTGCCTCAGATGGGAATGCATGCTTGGTACCTTTTGCCATTCTAAAAATATTCTTCTATCAGAGTAAAACTCTTTAAATTTAATCTAAGAGGATCCTATTCTTTTGTGGATAGCAAATGGAGATGCAGTTTGTTTCACTGGAGATTAATTCAGTAGATTTTTGTAGTTCATGAAGGAACTGTATAGTATATAGTTAGACATCCTGATTATATTTTCTTTATTTTCCTGTATGTTAGGCCTTGTTTTTTAGAGCCATTTCTTGTGCATGTAAACATGCAATGGGATGAAACCTTCAGCTTCCTTTTCTTCAGGAGMTTGGCACAAGGCAATTAACTGTGTACATCCAAGCTTTATACTGCTCCTCCAGCAGTGATATTTTAGTGGGTTTTGTATTAGTTCTGTCTTAGATACCTAATATTTCATTCTTGCTGCTTCTTAGGTACAAAAAGTTATATATATACACATATATATAACTGAAAAAAAAMCCCCATGAAATCAGTATCCTGTCAGTCAAAAACTGATCCAAGGCAATTCATGCTGTTTTCCTATAACAACCTCTTATTTTCTGCTTCTGATTCTGTGTTTTAAAAGTGCTTGTCAATGCCAGCTATATAGAATCTTTYGTGGCGTTTGTTTCAAGAAAGATTTAACTGGTTATCTGTAATTACACTCCAAAAAAAAAAACCCCACATCATGGCTTGCCCACCTATGTTTAAAAAATAAGGTTAGTCAGTATCTCCATATGAGAAACTAACTTTGGCTCGTTTTAGGTAGGTTTTTTGTAGTTKGTGCCTGGTAGGCACCATACTACATTCTACAGCAGTGATGTGAGAGGTTTCTTTTTCCTTTATAATTTTAACATGAGGTTGTAGTTTCAGATATCAGGTTTCATATYTTGTCATAGTAGTGTCTTTTGTATGTGATCTCAAAGCATTTAATTTTACTTAATGTTTATAGATATCAGTGGAAATAGCATGGTTTTGTCTGAAATCAATTTTAGAAAATTCCTGCATGTTAATGTCCAGCATGAAATACTGTGGCAGCACCAAATCTCATGAGACCTCTCTAGGAGGAAAGAGGGGATTAATAGGTAAAGAATGTGATTAATAGGTAAGCAAGGCAGCACCAAAACCAAAGAATAATAGGTGACCCTGAAGGCTTTCAGTTTACTGGGAAATCAGAATTATGAACAGAATGACCACACAAATAAAGGAACGGAAACTTCTGTATGTGATGTTGACTGTAAGAAGATGGGAAAAGTGAAGTTGAAGGACTTTTTAATTTTTAACTTTAACTGTTTCATCACTGGGGAAGTGACGTGAAAAGAAGAGTTGCTTTGAGTAAAACCTGAATTGCAAAGTCTGACAGTCTGATGCTGTTGATTGCCAACAGTACACAAATGTAGAAATAGTCACTTAATTTTACCTTATTTTTAACTTAAACCAGAATTTGTGTAGGTAAGAACTCTGGAGTTTTTCCCTCCTGGAGAAAAATTGGAGATTCCCTGMCTGAGACAATGACTCATGCTGAGTGATTCTAACTTGCAGTTGCAGGTCCAAATCCATGCCCTTCTTGCAAATTCATGGCAGGTGAATGAKCAGGGAAAGAATTAAAACAATGAGAACCACTGATACTGAACTAGTACAGTAACATATGTTGGGAAACCAGGGAGACACACTGAGACCACCTGATTTACATTGCAGGCACCGTGGTCCACTCTATCATGAAGCACAAAAAGAGAGGAGAAAATAAATGTGCCAAGTGATTAACTGGCAGGATATTCCTGTGCTGTGAGGAAAGAAGCAAGGTGCAGGATAGTTGCAGGTCATAAGAAGTTCATGAAGAAGGTCATAAGGAAGGGGGTATTTTAGAATGATACACTGACAAATTCTGAGAGTTCTCAGATTATACATGCCATAGGGAAAAAAAGCTGCCAGGAGCGCAGGAACTGTCTCTGCAGCTCTGTTCATAGATGAAAGCCTTATCTTCAAACTACCTTACTACCCATGTTAGCTTCAATCCAAAACTGAACTTGTTGATGAGAAGCRCTATTAAAATATTAAAATGAAAGAGCATTGCTGTAAATTGGTGATGTGCAATGGTAGCAGTTTGGAAATCAGTTTGTCAGCAGGCAGATAAAGGCTGTTGATTAATTCACAGAACCAAGGGAGAACATGTTTGGTGTTAGCTGTTCTCACACAGTGAATGGTTCACCTTATTAGAACATGAGACTATCTTCAATAAGGGAAGGGAAGGAAAAAATGGTTATCAGAAGCACATGTGCATGAGAGCCTACGAGCAGGCTGGCATCTTTGAAGAGAGACTTTGGGCAACCCTAGGCAATACTAAAGAAAGGGAAGGGTTCAGCAGGCAGAAGTTATTGTTCAAGAGGACTATAGAGATATAATTGCTGATTGCAGGAAAGAAAAGCAGGCATCCCACAGAGAGTGGGATTGACATTTGCRTGAGATTTTATATATTTCTTCACCCGCAGCTGCTTTGGAGAGAATCTACTTGTTAAATGACATGTCTAGTTTGGAGCAAGGAATACTTAGCAGACAGTTTTTTCATGATCTACAATCTCTGCATAAAAGTAGCAGTTCCAACTGAAGCAGGATAATTGTCTTGGAAGTAAAATAGGTTAAGTCAGGTGAATCTTTCTTCTTTCTGCATAACTAGTAACTCTTTGAATATGGAKGTATGTGGGACCAAGAACCACCAATTTCAGGAGCTGTGTTGGAAACTGAACTGACCATGTAATTTTGGTGGAAATTGGGACTCTTGCTAATGCTTTATACTTTTATGCATCAATAATAAGAATAAATTAAATTCCTAAGTGTAAGAAGTGACATAACTGAAAAGACCAGAAACCAGAAGATCAATAATTTAATGCCAATAGGAGTACAGCAAATAAAATAATCTTTAAAACTGAAGATAACACTGAAAAWGTTTCCTCAAAGGAAATAGTGTTGCTTCAAAAGTCAATATTTTGTACAGTAAATTAGTGGCCTACTAGATTAGGCATATCCTCCTGGACACACAGAGGTGAACATGCTTAAGCATCACTTGCCACCTTTGCACAAATCAAACAGGGAAATAGGCAACAGCTGCTGATGTGGCTGTCCTACACAGACAGAGTGAGGCAACAGCAAGGTAAGAGGAGCAGGAAAGAAGTGCAAATACAGGAAGCTAGAAAGAATTTATCTCACYCAGAGCATTCCTGGAATACAAACAATCTTCTCTGAAATTCAATGGTACCAAGGCTATGTCAGTAGAGCTCATGTTTGGTATTTTTATTCTTTTTCTTCTTCCCCCTCTTTTCGCTCCCCCATTGCAGAAGAACACAATTTATGTCTTGAAAATGAATTATTCTGAGGTGGCACACTCATGCCTGTTCAGTTGTTCTACTTAGAATTTCAGCCATCAGCATGAGCACTTGCATTTTCAGAGCTATCAGTATTCAAATCTYTACTCTGGCAGCCTTTCTGCAGTTGAGTGGCTCTGTCAGGGCTTATGCAGGACTGAATAGGATCCACCCTAAGGTGAACTGAGGTTCTCACAGAAACAATGCATAATGAAGGATGACTACTGGTGAATATAACACTCCTTCACTTTAATTTGGAAGCTGGCAGGATCGCCCTGGGAGCAGGCTTCTTCCTGACAGGTTTCACAATCAGCCTCTCTAGGCTGATCACACAAAAGCAAGGGCTGTCCCTTAGGGCCTGCCTGCTGGTCTAGAACCAAAAGCTGGCTTGMCAGTCTTTCAAGTAAGGTATTCTGTCTATTTTCCACACCAGGGGTGTATGAAACATTTGTACTTGCACAAATAAGGTTCTTACTATTCCCAAGTCATATACAGAAGTTCAGAGACTGCTCTGACTTTCAGCTTTTCCTCTTATTTTGTATTTTTTTAAGCAAGGTTTCTGCAAAGAATAGAGCATATCATATACTTCAGTCATTGCTCTGTGCAATAGAATGCTTTGTAACAGCCTACTCTCTTTGGATKTTTAGGTCAGAATCTTTATGTCAAATGGACATTAATATCAGGACAATGACAGCATGCCATTTCCTTAAATGTTAATGTATCTTCCACTTGTRTGAATGCACTTCTTCCTTCATTGTATTTTGTGTTTGGTCTTTTCCTGGAAAAAAAATACTCGTCTTGCATATTATAGTTTAAATCACTGGAATAACTAGATGGAAATTTCCTCCTGAAATATTTGAGGAAAAATTACTGGTTTGACCTTTTTGTTTAATTGGAGTGGATATGTTTGAAGCAAAAATTGTCTTTGCCTGACTATACTAACTGATAAAATTATTATATTCCATTGCCAGCATTATGGTTAAGATGAAATGTGATTGCAAATAGTAGTTTTGGTTTATGGTCAGTTTTAAGAAACTCTGTGTGTCTATTCAATATTCTTTTTAACATGTTCACTTTAATCAGAGTGAACATTGCTATGGACAGGTTAGAAACATGTAAAGCTATTCAAGAAAATTATGAAAATTAGCATCTCCTCTACTAAAATGTATGTTTGTGGTGYATTCTAGAATCTGCATAACTGAAAGTTTATGATGTATACATTTCATTTATATATGATCTGTGTACTTTTTACAGTGTTACAGCTCACTCTGAAATCTCACCCAAGTCTTACATCCTCGGAGACACAGCTACAAAAGTTAAACTAGTAGGGTAGTATTTTCAGTGTGAAAGGGAGATTTGGATATGGGCTAGAATTTACAAATGCWTTAAAAGAAAAGCAGATGGGTCTTTAAAATTGCTTCTGAAACAGTAATATTTCAGAATAAAACTCTGCATGTAAATATCTTTCATGTTGCTTCACAAATATAACTTGTATCTAGCAACTTTTCTGCTCAGTGCTCAGGTTTAATATGATGTGCTTTAGAATGGACGTTGCCTCCTCACACAGTGTTCATTTGAAAATGTGAGGGWCACATCATGTGCAGTGGCACCAGAAAAATACCCTTTAAAACCTTCCCATCCTTGCCAGCATTTAGAAATTGTTCCACCTATACTGAGTATTGAACAGRAAAAGACAGACACAAGAGAAATGAAGATAAGCACTTTTTGCTTATACATTTTTTRCAGATCATTGTAGTAGCTTCAAAATWAWYTGTRCATATTTGTTATGGGAAGACTAATTATTGTGTTTATTGTTTAGATGAATTCTGGTTCTCAGATGGGTCCTTATCTGATAAAGCCAAATTCAATGATCCTGGCCTGATGCCCCTGCCAGACACTGCCACAGGGCTAGACTGGTCTCACCTGGTAGATGCTGCACGAGCGTTTGAAGGTAACAGGAAAATTTGAATTAAGATCAATGTTCAGTACACAAACTTTTTTCTTTTTTTTTTTAAATATATATTGTATAGCCACATTTTGAATTACRAAAATCCAGTGTTTGCCTCTGTAGCCCTTTAGTTCTTTTGGCAGTATCAATTCTCAGTGTGGAATATTGTCACTGAAAATTTGGGGTCTTCATGGGGTCTTCTATATCCTGTTGAGATGCACTTCCTTCACTTTAGTGCCTAAGTTTCTTCTGTAATCAATTGAAAAATCAGATCTTTGAAGGAGAGATGGAAAACATTTAAGTTAGATGTTTGAAATGAAATGGGGAGTAACACTTTCCTGAGTTTGTTGTGTTTATAAATTGGCATGTGTAGTCCAAATGATGCTGTGGTCCCTCTGTTTTCATAAGCCCWTGAAGACCAGGAGAAATGTACAGTATATTTTCCAGTAGCAGGACTTGGGGTGCAGGATACAGACCAGATTTGCTTTATTAAATTATGGAACCAGATTAACCAAGAAAAAACCTCATTCGCTTCTTGGAGCTAAACCTACGCCTAATGTCTAAACAGAGAAAACAGATATTGGTTTGAGTGTTTATATGAATATACACAGTTAAGTATTTGTKTTTTGTTGTTTGAGAGGTGTTTTTCTAGTGCTGTCCTAAAATGTCTGRCATTTATTAACTGGTGTTGCTTGTGTTACTGAATGTAATCTGTGAATAGGTATGGTGTTACCACAGTCATCACTGTATAAGATACAGGTTTTAACTTCATGAAAACTGTCTGTGAAGTTAGTGATCCGGGTCCTTTTTAACATTTTTAAACCATGGAAATCAGTTTTCTGGTTCCTGATTCTTTCCCAAAGTATGAAGTGATTAAAGTTCACTTTGACAAAAAGCTCTTCAGAACTGCTTGTTACACTAATTTAAATGGCATTGTGAAAACCCAAGCCAACAGCAATGATTAGGAATTTGAAGAACTGTATTATTTCTTGACCTGATGTGCATTCATTACTATTCARTACTACTCAAACATGGCTGTGGTAGCTGGCAGGAAATACTGTGACAGAGAATCTTGACAGCTCTTCCCATGCATTCCTATGTTCAATTGCTCAGGGAACACCCTGCTATTTGTTACTGACATCTTAAACTACTGAAAAAAGGTTTGCATCAGTAAATGACTGGCTCTGTAACTTTGTACTTGAAGAATATTTTTAAATGCTAAAAAAAGTGTTGAGTTCAGCTGAGTGAAAGATCATTCTGTACCAGCTATGCTCCTATATTTTTAGCTTTCTTTGGAAACTATTAGATTTTCATTCTTTTTACTACCTAGTATCATGATTTAAATAATTTCACTTTTGTACAAGTTATGTAAGTGTAATTACATTTGAATTTGAGAATGAGAGGTAGGACAATACAGSTAACCCAGAGTGCTCTATCCCAGGGAGGAAGGGTATTCACTTGTTGGTTTTAATTGCAAATAACTTAGATATATCTGTAGGTAGTGCTGAAGAACTGGTGGTCTGACTTGTAAGATAGAAGTTATTTACTGGATTTTTTAAAATTATTGTAAGAATTTGAGTAGTAAATTATCTATTTTTGTATTAAGAAATATAATTCTTTTCTGTTTAGGACTCTACAGAAGAGACATCTGTGTRTATCTTAGATGATTTATACAATCTCTTGACTAAATATATTCTGCTGCAACTAGAAACTTTTGCAAGGCATGGAATTTTTAAACCMTTATTCAACTTCATCCTATGTCTTGCAATTTGAATGTCATTTAAAAAAGAAAACTGATAGGCATGTCATAAAAGATCACTGGAAAGGAATGTGTTGCATGTGAATCAACAGTGCAGTTTCCATATGTATTTTAATGTTGTTGACTTAGAAGCTGCTTYAACTTTCTATTTAAAAATAGCTTGGAACTACTGTTCTGCATTCCATCAATGCAGAACAGAGAGAGTGGATGAGTCTAAAGTTTGTCCACTTCTGAATATAAAACTGCTTTGATTTTTTTTTTTTAACTGGGTGAAAAGAAGACTGCATTTCATATAGGACCATATAAAAAAACCCAAAAAAGTAAGCAAACACCTGCCTCCCCACCTTCAATGGAAAGGAACACTAAAAATATAAGATTTTTTTAATACTGAATCTGTGAAATTAGGGTTTTTCTCTAGTTTGGCTTTGCTAGCCTGATACTTTGAAGTTGTGTTCTCTTCTAGAACCTAGAAACTGGACTTAATTTTAATTTTTTCTTTGTACAATGTCTTGTCTTACTATCAGTTTATCAGGATTGCCAATCTGATTCCAAGGTCAGAGTTTTTCTCTTGTGGTCTCTCCAGATTGTGTTGACAATTTATAAAATTTGATCAACTCAACATCCCTAATGTGGGTCTCTTTCATCTCTGTCKTAAAAAGCAATTGTATCTTGATTAATGTTGGATGTAGACATTTTAGGTGMTTATATTGTTGCCATCAGTTGGACCAAGAGTTACATTTAGTAGCAAGATTTTTGCTACCATCATCCATACTCAGTTTACTTATGGATGTAAGAGCTGTAATCTCATTTTTCATTTTCAGCATCTCTTCAGATGAAGAGAGGACAAAGCTGTTTATTAGTATTAGCTTTTATTCAGCTGAAGCCTTGGTTCTGTGCAAAACAGCAGTTTTTTAACTGTGGTCCATGAAGGTGGAAGAAGCTATTACTTTTGTTTTTAATTGAAAGTATGGTGATAATGCTTTTCACTTCATCAGGATATAATTTTCACTGGATTAGCTTGACAAGAACCTTTGTGAGAAGCTGCATATTTACTTCCAACTTTTTCTGAAAATCCTCTATTATTCCTAAGACAGTGTAATGGAGAGCTGTGCATGCATTAACTCCAGAAGCTGCATCAGGGAAGGGTWTTTGCTTGAGCTGCCTCTGTGGAGAGTTAGTGCCCCTAAGCTGGAGCACAGTGGAGCATTATTTTACCACCCTACACTGCCTTCCTTTGCAAGACATAGTTTTGACTCTGATATTTCTCCAGACATGAAATTTTGCTAATGTCAGTCCAGTCAGTAGTAAGGGCAATCCTTCCATTTCTGTCATACATGGACAGGCTACTTCCAGTTCCCTTATTGCATTGGGAAATGCMGAGAGACATAACCAGGGAGCAGTTCACATGATGGAAATACTCTGGTGTAATGTTTTTGTTTCCATCCCTAAAGCACGCAATAAAAAATAGATAGGGCTGGATGTGACTGTGTGGCAAAAGAGGGAGGGGCAGTTGGGGTGAGAAAGAAGAAGTTAAAGAAGCAGAAAGAAAGCAAGCACGCTCAGCTGAGTAAAGATAAAGATACGGGGCTTTCTACATAAATTGGAAAGCCAAATTTGAAGAAGGAGAAATCCCAGAAAAGACTACGGGAAAATAAGCAAATTAATTTTTTAATTCTCTTTTTTGTATTATCCTTCCAATAGATCTTCAAGTTAGGGAAGAAGGACAGGCCTTCAACATGGGCATTATGTTGCTGATGAGTTTTTAGATCTTTTCCATGTTTTGGGGACACAAAAGAAAAGCATTTTTGGATGTCCATACYTGCTACTGTAATTATAAAAGACAACTGACACAAATCCAAATATCAAGTATTGTTATAAACTGAACTTTGTACTATTTGTTGTACTTCAAACTGGGTTTATTACACTTTAAAAGAAGCTGTTTAGTGTTTGATAAGTCATGTTGTGAGCATTAAAAGCCTAAGAAAGTCTTTCTGATGTCCCTGTTCATTAAAATTGGTGGTTTCAAYTCCTAATTTTTTTCCAGGTGATTTTTATGAATGTCTACTGTGCTAATCAAAATGCAGTGTTTCTTAATGCAAATTTATCTTTGCAGAAACATCTGTGCTATTGTAATTAATGTATTTTAATACTTTGATTTAAAATCTTCATAGCTAAATGTAATGCCACACATAATATAATGAGAAAGAAGTGAATCATTTAGCATTGCAGATAATTATTTTAACCAAAGTACTGTGTTAAACTGCTAGAAAAAGAAAAAATGACAATATTTAGTTAACATTTGGTGATTTCTGGGGCATGCATGTGTAACTTTTTTTGCTTCAATGCATATGTCAGTGTATGTTTGTGGGTAGACTTTACCTTAACAATGAGAGAGTGCACTATACTCATTTTAGCCTTTTCTTCCAGTACATCAGAATTGCCTGGAGTTTTTTCTGGCCTCTGTTAGTGTTCTGGAACAATGAAAATCCAGATTCAAACTCTTAGTGGTTACAGCAATATGACTCTTTTACTGTAAATTGAAACATGAGTTTTTGTCTCATCTTTGGTCTTGCTAAGTCAGTTTAAACTTTTGGTATAAAAACCAATATATTTTTTGCAAATAGTTCTCTGTGGATGGGCTCTCTTTGGAGTTTGGCAGGGACATCTCAGTTAAAAATAAGAGCTCTGAGACTTATGTGTATTTTCTTCTGTTTAGTATGTACATTTTGCTTCAGTTGAATAGGAGGGTTCCCTGTAATTTGGAGGAAGCAGAATCTAGGTCTACAGCTTCATAAACAAAAATACACTTAATTTTTCTTTATAAAAACTAGCTTTTGTAATGAAAATATTGATGGTATGAAGGTGAAATCAATAATTATCTGTGTACTGCTTGTTTACACTGCCTTGTTTCTGGGCTACATACTTAGTTTCATCTGGGAAACTAATTTTAATTTATCTGTACAAAGCAAATCTATTTATCTTAGGTTTCAAATCTGCAAATTATGTCATTGATTATGTGTTTAAATTTATATTCTTACCTTCTTGTCAGCACTTACAGAATAGTCTTGTTCATATTTGCTGAGATCCATCGGTAGTCAGAAATAAGGCTAAAAGCAKGGGTAATGTGCTGCAGTCTTTAATATTGGATAAAATCAGACATGCAACTTTTGTTCACTGTTCTATAGAATGGATTGGCCATCTATGCTATGCTGAATGGATTTTTTTAACCAGCAAAGAGCTTTTTTTAGTTATTTCCTATTTTCCTTTGGTAGAACTTGTCTTTCCTGTTTGAAGAGATCTGACCTGTATTCACTGTTTGTGTCCTTAAGAGTTTGAAGGGTTGTCCTCTTATGTATCCTGCCAAGTTGCCATGCTGTGCCACAATGCTGGGTGTTGCTGTTAGAGATGTGGGGCCCCCATGACACCTCGTGCTTGCTGGAATGTTGGTGCTGTGTAGAAACTTCCTGGCAAGGCTGGGAGTGAGGGCCAGCAGGAACTGCACGGGGAACATCCCACTGCAAGGGCCACAGCTGCTCCAGTGGGGATGGACTGTCTTGTTCATAGGAACATTCTAAATCTTATTCCAGGTTTTGACTCAGATGAAGAATTTGGGCCGTTCTGTCATCAGACGCCGTTTCTAGGTGATGGTCTGGGATTGGTGGCTTYTGCCTTTTGTGAACTTTTTTTGATACTTCCTATGTTTGCACGTTTGCATGATAATGCAAGCTTTGGGCCTGGTGGGGTGGCAGAGCAAGGGGAGAAAGGGCAAGGCAGGCATGTTGTCGCCAGAATTCATGCAAGCCTACAGACATGGATTTTGTTTGGCAGAAATAAGCTAAATCAAATCTCCACTGAATATGGATTTTGGTTGGTTTTTTTATTTTTTAAAGAAGACAAATTAAATCCTAWTGAATGCATCATTTACTCCTGTTCTGTGCAATGATGATCTGCATGGCATACTTCTATTATGTGGTGACTGATRTATTTTGGCAACCACACTGTATATCCATAGGTAATTGCATCTGTGCTTGTTAGATTATGTTCTAGTGAAATTCAATGCAGATAAYAGAGTGCCTTAGTAATACCTATAATAAAAACTCAATTGATAAAAATAGTGTGAATTTATTGGTTTTCAAGTATGCAGATTACCATCAGCTTCTGCAATTGCTTGAGACAGTAAAGCAGTACTAAAAGAACAGTGAAGATTTCTGGGGAATCTGAGGGCTTTAAGTCCATGGAAAAAATGCAAACCTTTTTGCTGTATTATCATTGTCATTGGTTGTGGCCCTGAATTCTGTGATGGTTTTCTGCATATTTCATCAAGACCAATTTACTGTTCATATCAGCATTGAGTGGTCCAAACAAAACTGTCATACTGCTGATAGACTTTAAAAAAAATTGCTTTGGGGTTGCCTTTGGATGCAGGTGTGGGGAAGCCAACTAGTTGGTACATACATCTGCTGATTATCTTCAAAGCTGAGATGTAGAAGCCTACATCCATTTCGCTAACTGAACCAGGATAATGGCTGTAATGTWGCCTTTTATTTTGTCCAGTTTTAGAAGTATCCTTATGTTACTTTTTTRCAGATCAGAGAGTAGCCTCTTTTTGCACCTTGAATGATATGCAGCGAGCTCAGGGCCTGGAAGGAGCTCAAGAGTTACCTTTGGATGAGAGTCCCCCAGATGGGAAAGATTTTCTTGAGGATGCTGGGTATGTCAGAATTAAAGYRTATTTCTTACAGAAGTATTCTAAAGAAAGATTTTCTCTTARTGTTGCATGTCAMATTGCCTGTATGCATGTTTCATGGMTGTTTGATGGCASACTTTTTGCCTTGACTTAWAATTTCTTTAGTTTTGAAAAAATGTTGTTTCTTCAAATCAACTTCTCTCTCACTGCAGTAGGTCTGTAATGCAGATCAAGGTTAGATGCAGTTTCAGATAATCAAATTTCTCACTGTATTTCTCCTTTACAATAATATTTTTGTTTACATTTATTTCTGTTTTCATTTTAATATAACTAATCACAGGAGCTCAGCTCTGTAAGGTGCAATAACCTGATTGGCAGCAAATGTCTCAAACCTTGGAACAGGGCCTATACTGTCTTTGCAACTATTTACTATTTGCAAACCCATAATTTTTCTTTTATACAGAGGTAAATTAATCAAGAGAATCTGTAACAGAGGACTGCAGCATTTATTCCAAACTACCCAATTTTTCAAATCCTTGCCATGCTCTGGGAGAAATTATTCCTTTTTTTTCTCCCTGCTTCTCCACCTATCCTGCTCTAAGGAGTATACTTATTAAAGATTATTGTTGCTATACAGATTCAGCAGTATAATCTGTCAACTGCCACTTTAAAAGAAAAAACACATCTTTGATTAGTTTTGCTCTTCAGTTGTAGGAATGGAAGAATTGGAAATGGAGGGGAAAGTCTTCTTGCTTGTTAGACTATGACATTTTAATTTGAACCAATTTTGCACAAATTAGCTTGCCTACATGGTAAAGCACATTTATTGTAATGAGTTTTAAGTCCCTATCTTTCTCCAGGCTAATTATCAGTAAGGATTGCAAAAGACTGTTAAAGRTGTTCCCCTTTTAGCCATGGCAAACCTGTCAGATTTGTGCAATTGCATGAAGCAGCTGATTCAGCTTTGRATATAAAGCCTCTCTCTTCACCTGCTCTCTTGTAGACACAATTACTCACATGATGGCTAATTGCATCTATAATGTATGGATGAAACMGTCTCTCACAGTGCTCATTGTCATTCAGAAAACAAAAGCTATTCTCAGTATTTTCCTTCAGTCATGCGTTTGATTAACCTGTGGCAATATTTTGTGTTTTGACCTTTAAGCAAAATATTTGTCTCCATTAAGCCACAGGTTTATCCTTTACTGAAAAGGACACTACTGCACAGCAGACAAAAGAACTCTTCACAGCTCTTTTGGTTTGCAGTAATTGCTGCTGCATCTTGCTTGAGATTAGTACAGTCCTTATCAGAAAGCARCTTGTTAACCAATGCACACCATGGAGCAGTGAGTGCGACTTGTGCTGTGAGGACGGGATGTGCAAGTCATTCCTAAAACATTCCTTCTTAAAATCATTATTACTTCTGCCTGRTTTGCATGAGAAGCAGTGTCATATTTCAGATATTGCAGGACTGGATTTATGTTCTAGTAATAGTCTTTTAGTGGTGCTGGGTTTGTCTCCATGTTCCTTACTATGCCTAAACTGATTGGTTTCCTTTGCTATTACTAAAAGTGTAACTCTGCCAARCTGGGAAGAAAATGTTTTTCACTAACTCAGCGTGAAGGTAGTCATTTACTTTACAGGGAACATGCTCCAAGTACTCTGACTGGAAAAGTGAACCAGCTGGAAGTCATCCTCCGGCAGCTACAAACTGACCTGAGGAAGGTRAGAGACCATTAGCACCGTAACTACTCCCCAGCTTTAGTACTTTTATTTTTACACAGAGATCATCAAGGGCTTGAAAGAAGTACATCACTTAAACTAGACAGTGGAGCTCAGTGGGTGCTCAGAGCACTGGGGTGCAGAAGGTCCTGTGGGAGTGGTTGTGTGAGGAAATTGGCCCAAGGCTAAGTAGTTTATGGGTCTTCACTCCAGAACAACTGTCYTACAAATAGTCACACCCAGGAAAAAGGAAACACTTCATTTATGGTACTTGGGRTTTAACAAAGGATGGGGATATGGACATGGCACTGTTGCTAAGTAGTTAGCAGTCCGGTTTTGTCATCCTTGTTGCCTTGTGTTACCTTGGTCATGTGGCAACGACTTGATTTGTGCCTCATTTGCTGGCAAAATTCTGAGCTTGAGATAACRCCAGGATAATAGAAATGAGGCTGCTTTTGGTAAGAAAATAATCATCTAAGGAAAAATTTTGAAATTAGATAYTTTTCTTCCTTAAACATGTGCTCAATTACTTACAGCTTGGGCTCTCACATACGATTTGTTATAGCTAAGTTTTTTATGCTTTTAATGCTTGATTATTGTTTTTTTGTTAAATTGTGTAAACTCCTTTCATTTTTCTATTAAAGTAGCATCTACTTTTAGCTTGCAGTATTTTCTTAGAATGAATGAGGTAGTTGAAGCATATTTGGGGCATTAACTTGCAGTTAACAGTTGTCAGAATGAATTAGGAAGCTMAACAGAATATAGCTGTTATGACTTGCATAGAAGTATTAACAACAAAAATAAGTGTTGTCATCACAACTACTCACTTTACTCAACTTTTATCTTTGTTAACCAGGAAAAACAGGACAAGGCAGTTCTCCAAGCAGAGGTGCAGCACCTGAGACAAGACAACATGAGACTTCAGGAAGAGTCTCAAACAGCAGCCGCTCAACTGAGGAAATTTACAGAATGGTTTTTYAATACGATAGACAAAAAATCCTAATGGCTGGGGCCCTGCAAAATACTTATTTGAACAATGTAACAGCTGTATCTTTTGAATTAGCAGGGTAATAATTTCACTGTGTTCACAATCCATTTTAGGTGTTTCTGCTACATTTTCTGTCCAGCTTTATTCATCTGAAAGGGAGAGAGAACTGTGGCAACCCGTCTTTAAATTCATATGAAGAAAGCAGAGAATAGCAGATACTTGTTTGTGTGCAGATGAATGTAAAAAATCCTTAGTGTCATTTTAGACATTTTTAGAAGTTGCTCTGGCTGGGGCTTGCCTGAAGAGGAATATTTGGGGTTTTAGTTCCTGCATTTCAGGTGCGCTGGTGAAGATGTTAAAGCAATTTAAATTAGCTTGGGCTTCAGTATTGTAAGATAAAAAAGAATAACCAGACATATACTTTAATGTTTAAAAGGTGCTCTATTTTTTGTATGTACAGTAGTTTTATTTCCACAGTCCACATTGTCATAGCAATAAGAATGGAGGTATAGTGAATAGTCACAGAGCTGTGTTTATAAAATGTTAGCACTGAYGTGTTTAACACTAGTTTGGATGCAGATACATTAGAGATTATTTATTTGCAGGAACAAATGGTGCCTGAATATAAACAGTGTTCTGATTTTCTAAAAATACACATGCCTTGTAAATGGCTCACTGGGGTTAGCCCACTCCCAACTTCAGTTACTTTTGTATAGTTGATGTTCAGCTAAACAGTTACACTGCTTAACTATTGAAATCATGTATGGTGTGAGCCAGCCAATCAGTTGTACAATGCCAAATTTGTTTATCTTTGTACAGAAGCTTTGATCAAGTGTCTTGTATTTAACACTTTTATTTAAGCTTATTTAACCTTAAATTGTTGTTTTTATAAAGTTTGTTTTATCTGCACTATGGTGGGGTCAGTTGGTTGCAAGTTGGAATATTTTGAGCTTGCCAAGACTGTACTGAGGAGTTCTAGAAAATTCTAACAATTGGATGCTGCTAGTACACAATTGATTTGTTTGTATGCTTTAACATTTTTAACTGTTTAATTTGAAATGAACATACATCCTGCTTTTTTAATAAATGTTAAAAATCTAAACCTGAAATATTTTATCTTGTATTATCTGTAACCACTGTTACCAGGTTTCTGTTCAGCTCAGTCCCTGGGCTCTCCATCCAGAGACAGTTTAACCCCACAGAGCTTTCAGGATCCCCTGTTACTGAGGAGGGGTTGCCACATTAGCACAGTAAATTTCTTTGGTGCATCCTGTCCTGGAACCCAGGAGGTGGCTTCCCCAGTTTGTTCAGACTGTTTGGGCTGTTCATAGGCATTGATTAGTGGCCTAGGAGAAAAAAATCCTGCTTTACTGACAAACACATCCTGGAGAAAAAGTTCAAAAGAATTCAGTTTCTTCATAACCTTATAGGTTAGTTGTAGCAGGAAATAACTTGCCACCTTCTTGTGCCAGCGATTGAGGATTTGATTGCAGTGTTAGCATATGTGAGATGCTTTGGGTAYAGTACTGAGCTTAAAGTCTACACCAAAAAAGGACACCTTTGCAAAATAAAATGAAGCTAATGAACACATTTGAGTTACCCTGAAGAAAAAATTAAAAATTCATAGTTTTATTCCGATTTCCTCTTGTCTGCTGAATGCATTCAGGCAAACCAATGGAAAATTATTGAATAATTAAAAAAYATATTCAACTCATGCAACTAAAATTCCATGTCCATTGTTAGTRCACATTGGCTGAGAAATGTTTTATAAATKGAACAAATGTCTGTCACTGGTGTAACAATTGTTMTGAGAGATTTTYCTTAGAAAAGGTTGTGTATGGGCAGCTAATCARGCCTTTAGTAYTCTTACATTGAAATTTAAAAGACCATTTTGTATTGTATTTTCCATCAAAAACTCTTGACTTTCACATACCAAACAATACCCACTAAGCTGTATTAACAGGGTAATTAAACATGGCAGTCATGTGTTACAGTAGCTTCTGATTTAAGCAYCTTACAGAAGTCATTAGCAAACCCATCTGGCTGGAGACCTTGCCAAATAACAGTGCTGAACAACTTGGGCAATTTGTCTGTGAACACATTTCTGTGAGGATTGCTCTGTTCCCTTCAAAAAGCTGTGCTAACTGTAATGAACTGCAGGGTAAGCTGGCCCTGAAGGGACAGTGTTGGGTTTGTGTAAGAGTTTATAGTCCAATACTCATCTTTGTTCTTTATCTCAGTTATTGAGAACCAGCAGTTATAACTATGTGCACAAAAAGTGTTGCACATAAGTGGTTATTTTTTCCATTTTTCCCATCCAACTGAAACATTTGCTTTCCAAAAGTGACAGAAAGCTTTGTCTATAGATCTCCTGTTTCATTTGCTGACAAAAGCAGTTGTGTTGGGTGCACATGGTTCTTCCTTAATTAACCATCACCATGGGGAAAAGTTTTTAGCCTGGCTGTTAGTGTTTTAATGACATGGGAATACAATATTTATCAGAGACCATAATATGGTTTTGGCATAGGTAAAGGACGTTTAATTGGACATTTTAATTAACACGGTTTTTAAAAGAATAATCCTCTTGGAAGCATTGTGCTCACAAAAAATGCCTGATTTAGACACAAGAAGGCAAAGACTACATGAGCAACCAGTGTGGAGCACTAGGAAAATTCAAGGTGTTGCTAACCCGGGTTTTGGAGATCTTTGAGGCTCATCCAATAACCACAGCTACTTAAATGCTTCCTTGCTATACAGCATCACAGAATTGCTCTAAGAGGGGTCATTGTTAAGGAAACATCCCAGTCTGCCCATTCATCCCAGACTGCCCACTGGCAGTCCCAGTCCCAAGGCCAGAGACTTTCACAGCTGGGATTACAGCCCCTTCAAAAGGGTGGCTCCAGGAAGCTGACAGGTGCCTTGCTTGTCTCCCACACATCCCCCTCACAAAGACCACATTTCCTCACCAGTTCCAGCCCAGCTTTCCCATGGCTGAGTCCCAGATGTCTCGTTCCATGAAGCCATTCATTCACAGTGCAGTAGCACAGACACAGCTTAAGCTGCTGCCAAAAAACAGCARACRAGCATTTTCTGACCAAGGTCATKAAGAAATTTGAAAAAATTAAAAARTTGCTAAACATGCTGTTGATACCAMTGCAGATGCCCATGTGTCTAGACATCAGCTGGAGGTGTTTAAAATAATTCTGAGGAGKGCTTATGGGAAAGTAAGGAGACAAAACCATGCCATGTTAAAAAGTGGGATATGTGAAGTGCAGCAGTAGTAATCATGGGCAAAATACTGACCAATGACTCTATGTACAAAGACTAGAACTTTAAAAGAACAGGAAGTTTTCACAACCTGTTTTATGTTTTGTTAATCTACTGTGAGGTTACCTTGTGAAAACCCATGTATTRGCCCTGACCAGAAACCTGGGAGAAGGTCTGCAAAACTTGGATAGTTATGACTCAGTTTAAGCTGTGGGGCTTGGTTATACTGAACACAGATTTAAAGTGTTAGAAACTCATTCCTTTTTTGATTTTATTCCTATTTTGATATATATGAAAATGTATGATTATTTGAGTGCCAAGAGCTGTTTGTAATAGAATAAACAAATGACCCCAGGGCTGTCCAGTAGCAAATAGTAGTCTGGTCATCTGAGATTCTTGTTATCACTAAATTGTAGTCTTGCTTTCAGCTCAGGCATAACTTTGATAGATAATACTTTCTGAAGGATTTTTTTTTTGTATGGAAACCTGAGGTATCTGCATTCTTGTCACTGCTGTGATTCAGCCTCTGCATAGACATTCTGTTCAAGATGATGGATATTCCTTGCCCAAAWCCAAGACACAGTGTTTCTTTCCAAGGAGCAGTGTTTCTCCTGTGTGTCAAACCAGAGCTCCAGGAAKTATATTCTAGCATTAGTGCAACTTGAAGCTGTTTGTGCTCAAGGCTGCCTGTGTGTCTTCTGCCACACAGCTTCTGGATTCTTGGTCTTCCTTTTGTTTGCTAAGAACTAAGTTTCTCAGTAGGGGCTTCAGTAAAAACAAGCACAAAACAAAAAGCTCCTTCAGACTTGCAATGTCTTCGTTTTTTAGGAAGTACATGGGGTTTTCTAAAGGTACAGACAGATGTTTGTTTGATGTTCTTTTCTGTGTCTTTTCCTGTCAGAAAGCTTAGCAAAGAACTTCAGGGTGGCTCAATTCTTGAACAATTCAAAGCCTGTTTGAAATACTGAAATACTTGTGTATGAGTTGGGGATCTTCAAAACCAGTTCTAATTGATTTACAAATATGTTCAGCCTGCTTTCAGCCTGCATGCAGACCAGAGGCAACCTTGTTTCCAGTGGGGAAAATGCCATTCCATCAGTTGCAATCTACACATCTTGGACATTGAGGAATGAGTTGTCTGCCACTCAAAGGAGAAAGCAAACTATGGGCTCATTCCTACAMATTTTTATGTCACATAGCCAACAGAAGCTGTGTATCATGTGGCCAGAAAAGGTGCAAATGGCACCATTAAATTGAGCTGTGTTTTGTAAACTGGGTGGCTGATTTCCTTTAAAAATATCAGAAAATTTATTCAGCTCCTCTAGTGCAAATCAGATTTAATATAATAGAAATTACTGAAGAGAGTAAAATTTGGAAAAGAATCAGTCTCTTTGTGTGGAATAGTGAATTACATCCAGACCATATTTTAAAATGAGGTCAAGTGATTAGACCAAAAACAGGATATGAAAGTAAAATTGAAGTCGTTCTTTATTAACCGTGACCTCAGTAGTCCACAGTGGTTTGGCTTATTGATTTCTAATGTTAATGTGGTTTAAACATCTTACTGAGCTCTGAAGAATGTTCTTTCAACAGAACTGTATCTATTAAATGAGCCATTTGCTCTTTAAACCTAGATAGCTTTACAGCACAGCATGCCATAAGCCTCCCAATGTCTCGCCAATTGTCCAGCGGGATTGTTGATGTTTATACGGAGAAACTTTAAGGAGATGCTGACAGGAGAGTTTCATCATCTGTAAATAGCCTTATTAAGGCTCAGGCATAAAATCCTCTTGGATTTTTTAAGTGTGAATTCTTGCTATGACTGCGTGTCAGTACCTTCCTTTCCAGTCTGTCCTAGCTTGTTTTTGCAGAACGTCCTAGTGTTGTTCAGCGGCTGATTATTTTTAGTTGGTTTGGTTTGTTCTTTTTTTTTTAAATAAATCAAACATGAACTAGAAGAGAGTCTGAAAGAAACATAAGGAGAGAGAGTGAAATCAATCTGCAGACTAACACAGAGGAGCATCCTTTTAAAATGTTTTTATAATGTCACAGAGATGCTTTCATAATCCTCTTAGAATGAAGAAGAGAAAAATGACTAGGCTTGCATATGTAACAGGCCAGTCTATAATTCCTGAGTGCACCACAGTTTCTCTGTCACACCATGTGAACAGCAAACCCCAGTGCAGTGAATGGGTACAATATGGTAATAACAATTTGTCTTGTTTTACAAGAAACACTACRAATTCCCTCCATAAAAATCACTATTTTTGATCTCTAGGAAAGTTTCCAGAAATACCCAAGCTGCACTTCTTAGAGTGATATGGAAACACTCAGTTACTGTTGATGGCATGAATCCATTRGTGTGTGTTGTGAATGAGAGTGAGCATTCTAAGCTCATTCTAAGCTGTGCTGACACTAAATGCAGATGCTCAGGGGTATCAGAGTTGCAGATACACCTGCACTTTCTCCTTGAAGGGAATATGCCAGAGATATCAAAAGACTGTCTAGTGTCTAATTCTTGATTTGATCAGAATACAGATGAGAGCAAGGTAATTGCTGACAGAGATGCTCTGGTCTTTTGATAGAGACAGGTTGTTTTTAGCCAATGTTCAAAATCAAATCTTTCCTCCCCACCCATGAGGGCTGTTTTTTTTCCTCTGCCTCCTGTTGTGGASCTCTGAGCAGCTTCCTAAATTGCATGGTCCCATCTGGCACCTGAGGAAAGTCATTTTCCCTAGCATCTTACAGATTACTTTATCAGTCCTTTTATCAGTTACAAAGTCTCCCATTCCTGTTACGGGTGCCCAGCTGGCCTGCAAGCTCCCTGCTCCCTTTTACTCCTCTTCCTCCACCAGCTTCATCTGCCCCACGTGCTGCAGCTGCTTCCTTGCCTGCTGGAGTAAAGCACACAGCCCCTGTGCTGTCCTGTAGCCTTTCAAACTGCCCTCAACACACAGCACACACACAGTGGTCAAACAYTGGGTGCCACATCCACACCATGCTTTTACCAAGAAAGGYTGGATKAGATSATCCTTGAGGTCACTGCCAACCTGGTATCCTGTGAAATACAAAAGATTGTGTCCTTCCCACTTACCTAAGTGTTTTTGTAACATTTGCTTGTGGTATTATAATGGTAACTCTGGACAATCTTGTGTTACCAGCATTGGGCACAAACTGTGGATCACAGCTGGAAATGCAGGAAATCAAGTGGGTTTGAAAAAATGTAAACAGCTTTGTCTTATTAAAGTCATCTAAAGGGAAAAGTGGCTCAAGAAGCTTCACATACTTTGAGGAAAGGCTTATTTCTTGGCC
>CADDXX010000163.1:140426-175823 GCA_902810485.1 Alauda arvensis | reverse complement strand
TTTATTGTAGAACTTTTTCTAGTGGCAGACAAATAAATTCAGGATTCCTAGGTTATTTTGGAAGTAACCATAAGAGCTGTATCTATATTTAAAGTGCATGAAGTGTCTTTTCTAATGTCCAAAGCAGTGGCCTGTACAGCTGAATAGCTATCCCTTTGAAAGTATATTTAACTCCCAATATGTATTAGGTATTGTACTGTCTAAAAATGCCATTCTCTATGAACCTTTTACAATTGGGGCTTTATGTTCCAACTCTGAGCAGGAAGTATGGAGAATTCTGGTTTTTAATGAAGCTGCTTTTTGTTCTCTTAAAATAATCAGATGACCTTAAACTTGCTAAGACAACATTTCCAGAAAAGTGAATGCTCYCTTTCATCTCTAAGTGCATTTACATCATTTGGGCTGTATGGATTTGGAAGGTTGAGAGTCCATTTTTCATACAGGCAGAGACATTTTTTTCTCCCCTGTGAGGAACCACATTTCCTTTTGAAGCTGTTGCATTTACTGTCAATTAACAGGACTTATAATTTGTGACAGAAATTTTGGCTGGAAGGAATGTCTGGAGGTTATCATGTCCAACTCCTGAATCAGCACTGCCATTTTACCAGATTAGGTATGGCTTTCCCYAGCTGAGTCTTACAACTCTCCAAGGACAGAGGTTCCACAATCTCCCTGAGTACCCTGTATTATCTCCCACTAAAGCTGGAAGGTTTTTCTAACATTCATCCCAGCCACAATCTGGATGTTCCCCCTTGCTCTTAGCTGGCAATACCAAAATTTTGGCTTGTTTAGTTGGTGTAAATACCCCAAAAATAGTTGTAGACTATTATTAAATCATCCTTTAGTCTGTTCTTTATRTTAAACAAGATTAAACAATTCAATTCTCTCAACTGCCACTTTTTGCCTTAAGGCTCCTGACCATTTTGGCAGTTCTCTGCTGCTGCTCTTTCTCCAGTTTATTATCATCCATCTCATACTGGGAGTCCAAAACTGAACACAATATTCCAGTTGAAGCTTTACCAGACAGTTATTTACCCCAATTTTCCAGGGACATGCAGCATAACYTTAGTTTCTGCCCTGTTCCTTCCCTTTCCCACCAACCCCAGTGCTCTCTGTACCTGCAACTTTTTTTTTTCCTTTTGTTACATCTGAGATTGTGCCTGGCTGTGGTCTGGGGAAAGGAGATGCCTTGATGCTTTGCTATTGTGCATTTGTGAAGGTGGCCACAAGGTCACCTCTGCAGAGGCAYACATACTCCTGATAGACACATTAAAAAATGTTGGTGTTGGGCAGAGGTTGGAGTAATAAAACACATATGTACACCTCTTGTGAGATGCACATTTGCTGAAATTCCCCAGAGGAGTGTGGTTACTGAAAGGAAAATAAACTTCTTTAGTTTAAGGTTGTTTCCAAACATGCTGTTGCTATYTGTTGCAAATCCAAGAAGAGTGCTTGGTAGCAATCCTCTCACTTGTGTTTCTGCTACAGATTCTTTACAAAGATCTGTCCTGGTGAAGCCTCCTGTATCTGCACTCACCATGTACATTTTCTTACTAGTTGGAGAAGGAAAACAAGGGTTTTCAGRAGCTGGATGATATCCCAGAGCTCCTCTGAAGTGAGTCACCCACTGACAGTTCCTTTCTCTCTCCCTTCAGTACARGAGGAGCACAAGAAAAGGAGCACAGGTGTGGAGTTCAGAACTATARCATGTTTTCTGGAGTTTTGCATTGTTCATTGCTTTTGTTGCCTTTGATGTTTAAATGAATGTTATGAAGATCTTGAACAAAATGCAAAACACCCTGACCTGCTTTAGCTACAAGCTAGATCAGTGTTTGGATTATTTGAAGTCAGCCCTGTTTTGTGTTTGACACAAGGTTTTATCCCTTGAAGGTGATTTTTCACTTTGAATAAACGAAAACAGGAGATGTGAGATGCACTCACCCAATTTATCTTAGCTGAAACAAGTCTGAAGCATTGTTGGATGCYTCAGCAAATGATGTATGATCATCTGGAAATAGATTTTTACAAACCAGGTTTTCTATCCTATTTGGACACGTTGTTCTGAGGAGGAGAGTTCAGCTGTATTCAAGCTGATACTAAAGTAAAATTTTATTGAGGCCCTAACAGAGTATCTAATAAACAAAATGACTTTGAGCCTGATCTACYAGTGTGTTATTCTGGTTTGCCTCAGAGTAAATCACTTCACTTAACCTTACTGTACTTYATATTAGCTTCAAACTACAGCTACTCATGGTTGAATCAAGTCCTGTGTTTTGATCAAGATACAGGGAAGTGTATTTTTAAAAGTGCTGAAGCCTTTGTTTGTTTTGGAAGATGTTAAAACATGTTAAAGAAAATTAGTTCTAGGCTGAATATTTGTATGACAAGTTCTGCCTACAGCAAATCTCTATGACTGAGCTGCAGACCTCTCAAAATAAGATTTCAAATTGGGATGTTTATGCAAGTCTTAACACTTGTGGTACCAGAGGATGATGCCATAATAATAAGTGGAATAACAGAGTGTTGTCGCAGTGCATTGAATTTCTGACCTCTGTTTCATCTTGTGACTCAAATTGATCCTGGAACATTAAGGCCATAAAGGATTAGCTGAGGAAAAGTGTTTTGTGGATACTTGTAATGAAACTCAATGTGCTCCATGATTCAAGTAAGCAGTAAATTAATTCATGGTTGTGACGGTTTGTAAATGACAATGCAAAAGCAAAGCAGAAAGCACCACTGAAAAAAAAAATAGGCAATAACAGGGATTTTTAGCTATGCCTTTGTTTTACACTCCACAGATAAAACTTTCCAAAGAGCAAAGAATATACAAAACAACTCTGTGTTGAGTTGAAATTAAATCCTCTGGTTATTTCTAATGCMCTGTGAAACAATGGAGCATTTCTGGATTTGCCCTCTCCAAAGGGAGCCATCAGCAGCCAAATACAGCAGTTGTAGAARATRTGTTAAGAGGAGTTGTGCTGCCTTTGTTACTGCAAGGCAGGCTGGTGCTCAGRGTCCCTCTTGCTGTGCAGGAACTGGAGAGAAGGGGAACTACTGAGATACACCATTACCTTTGTGCCTCCATGGCACCAACATGCTAAATCACCTCAGCATCTTTTCCACACTTCAGACCATGTTACTGAAGCTGTTTGGATCATTTTTCAAGGTARTGGAAATTATGTTGGGGAACAGAACCAGGATCACAAGAGCCAGAGTGGCTGAAAGAGCTAGAGGTCTGCTTGCCTCCCTCTCTTCATGCCCTGGGCTTCCTTGCTGCAGCCTGTGGTATTGGATTGGATTGGAATCCCAGCAGGCTGGAGTGAGTCACCCACCAACATGGTGAGAGGTTAAATGTCACCCTCCCTCCATTTATACCTATGGAAGATTTTGGCTGGGAATGCAGTTATTTTGACTTGCTGCAATGAGGCTGTGCTTGGGCAGGCCAGGCTGCTGCAGTTTAGTCTCCTTTCGTCAGAGCCTGGAGAGARCTGCACGCATTCCCTAAGTGGAAACAGGCATCAAAAAGCACTGCCTTTGGTCTGGCAGGAAACACCATCATGCCTTTGATGTAAACTGGTGCTGTGGCAGGAAATCGTGCCCAGCTCTGTGGAGCCTGAGTTCTGTCACTCCCTCCACGAAACAGAGGGCAGAGCAACTTTGTTTTTGCAGATAGAACCCATTACCTCACAGGTGAATGTACAGGTGCCAGGCATAAAGGATCCATAATCCAACAGAGATTATGGAAACAATGTGTGTGAAATCCCCTGTGAAGAGACTGTATTTGTTTCTCCAAAATGAGTTGCTTCTTGCAAGACTACTTTCAGCCTATAAAGTATTTCCTCTTTTATGAGTATTTCTCCAGTAGCAGAGCTGGGTTTATGAGGAGATGCATCAATTTATATGTCAAACCTCACAGGAGAATCTCCTTTTGGCACTATCCCATATTTCATATCATTTCACCTTCCTATCGTGTTCTCCACCATTTCAGAGATGAAAGCCATTTTGAACTTACAGATCTTAGTATTAGATGAATGTCTTGAAGGAAAACTTACAKCATTTTAAGCAACTGCAACTCAATGAGCTGCTAAAAAAACCAGGGGTTCTGTTGCTCTTAGTTTTCTCCAAAAATGTCCAGGGCAGAGCTGAGAGTTTCAAAACTGGAGGAGTATTTCTTTGYTCGTCCTGCTCACCACCACTTTCACCTTTTGTCCTTACCCCCTCAAGTGAAATCCCAGCATTCTTGGTCAGGTGATTTACTTTGATTCGCTTGCAAAATGAAATCAATAATCTCATTTAAAAGACTTGCTGAAGGCAGGGAATCTCCCTCATATTGGACATGCTATCAGAGAAGAATCTTCCATTCTGGATGCAACCTGACCTCCAGCCTGTAAGGATAACTAGCCTGAGAGAGCATGAGGGATTTAGTGGCAAAATCAAATGTGTGAAGAGATTGTGATAAGAGCTCTGTGCTGTTACTCAAGAGTTATTAGGATTATACCACATCTCAGCTTTTCGGTCACACAATTTTTCCACAGATTTTCTAAATAATTGCGTTTGAGCCAATATACACAGGATGATGTAAGGTGCAGATGGGTGAATGTGTTGACACACTGAAAGCATGAGTAGCAAAAGACATGGTGTTTGTCTTGCTTGCCTCATTGCACACAGATGACAGCCACAGTCACAGTGTCTCTGTGAAATCATGAGTTTCTTTGATTATGATTGAGAAAACATCCATTTCCCATTTTCAGAAAGCTGCTTTAGGCASTGCTGCAGGAGAAAACCAAACCAGCTGAAGGCTGAATGCAATATTTTGGKTTCCTAGTGCAGAAACCTGCATTGTCCTCCCCCACCCCACCCATGTTGTTGTTAAGTACAAATAGATACTGCAAGTCTCATGGTAGAAGAGACCTGTTTTGAGAATGGGGAGCCACACTGTGCCTGACTTCTAATCTATATCGGGTTCCAATCTTTGGGGAAGGAATACAGGAGTTTTCCAAGGCTAGATTTGGGGCCATGCATATTTTATAATAATCCCTAGCAATATATCAAATGTCCTTTTAGATTTAGAGAGTGTAGGATTTCATGGAGTGGCTACATCTCCTGAGGCCTTAAGAAGAGCTCACTGACAGTCTTGGAGTAAGCTACACCACTGCTGAGGGAAATATGACACTCAAAGATAAAGGAGAGTGCCAGTAAGGAGGAAAAAAACAACTCTGCTCTGTGAATCTGGTGCCATCTCCACCTCTCCAATTACTGTCCTGTGGGAGGGTGCAGGGTCCCATGCAGTCCCCATGCTGAATTTGCAGCCACACAGTCCAAGTGTCCCCAGACAAGTAACTCTTTCAGATTTGTCAGTTTTAAGATCTGAGGAGCCCCATGTTGATCCTGAGGAGTTGCATGAAGCCTCATTGCCCCTGATACAGCAAGAACATTTGATCTCTGTACTCCTCCTTATCTAACCCCACTGACTGTAGTGGARCTGGGTACCTCCCTGTTTGCTGTGACTTTGAGGTCCTTCATAAACAACATCAGTTCTGTAGACAGGGGYCAAGCTGGCAGCTGATGTAAAACCCATAGAGCCACTGATGGGCAATGAAAGCAATTCCTCAGCACAGAGTCATGATTACCTGGATGTTCTGCAGTGAAAACACTCTGCCTCCATTTTGCCTGTTTGTAAGGTGTTCATTTGGTTTTTACTGAGCTGATGYTGAATTCATGATTTAAGGCATCAGCAAGAGTTGTGCACACATAGGAAGGTCAGGGGAGCTTCAAAGGCAGCTGRCTCTGAATGTCTAGAACTTTTTTAAAAATAGAAGGTAAAGGCTAGGGGAATGCAAGTACAGCTACACAACAGGGGGGTAGTGGAGAGCATAAGAGTAACAGGGTCTGCTCAGTTTTTCCTCCTGGAGCTCTGGCCTGATGTGTTTTTCCACAACAACCTCCCTGTTGGGRGCCCCATTTGGCTTCCCATCCCAGGTGGAGCAGACTGTGGCACCTCCTAGGGGCACCCAAAATGCCTCAGCCAGATGTGACACAAGCACCACATCTGTGCATAAAGACATACCAACTTTTGTTTTAAGAATGAAAAAGCAGCGACATGACTCATTAATACCAGACATCCAGCTTGTTCACAGGACTATACCTCTTTCCTCCACAGCTGATTTCTGCTGCTTGAAGCTGCAGACAGCTGACAGCTTTAAATGAGTGTTGTCTCAGTGTCTTTTCTGCTTGTGCCAGAGCACCCTGGACAGCCAGACCTGGGAGGGGAAACTGGATTAAACTGAGCAGGAGATGGGGGGACCATCCTGCAGGCCAGAGCTGCTGCCATCCCCATCAGATATTCTGCTGACAGCCTGCTCCAAGCCTGAGCCTTAGGGCTCTTCCTTGAACCTGGAGAAGCCCTGGGTCAGATTTGGATGGTTCCATTGTTCTGTCATTGAACCTCAATCCCTTAACAGTTCAAGTGGCACTTTGATATGAATTGGAGCCAGGGAAAAGTTATTTGGAAATCTGTTTATTTTTTTTCCATGATGATGAAAGTTGAACAAAGCATAAAGCTTTGTTCCCTCTCTAGTGCAGGAGGTGAACAACAAACTCAATTTCACCTGACATCAGCCAAGAAGAAGAAGAAGCTGATTTTTCCCTTTGAAGCCTAAACATTGATCATGAAATAAATGATGTTATTACTTTCTTCAGGTGCATGAAATGAGTCTTTGCAGCCACAATATAAGAGATGCCCTATTGTTTCTTGGTTATTTCATGTTGTACAAAGCAACTACTCCTATTTATATCATGTGGAATGTTACAGTCAATGGAGTTTTCTGCCTGGCTGATTCTGCATTAATTTACAATGAACATTGGTCTTGTGATTTATGGACTGCCAGGTTCCCTGAGTAGAACAACTTCCTTGAAGAAAGCTTCTCACCCGCAGGATGGCTCAGACAGAGAGTTTCACTTGTCTCTGCCAGCTCCAGCCTGGGATCTTGAAAGAAGAAAAGGGCAGGCTGGATGTGGTAGGTGAAACAGCAATTTTGGCACAGCAGACAGCATTTGCTTTGGGTGAAAAGTCTAACATGGGCTCACCCTTCTCTCTTGTTACTTTCAGGTGCCTCCCTTGGAYGCATRGGATCTGTCCAGCCCCAAAGGGAAATAGCAGGTCTGTATKTATGTCTTCTGAAACTTTTGTATGGGAAAATTCATCAAATGGTTTGCACTTTTATAGCTCAAGGGTTTGTGCCTGCTCTTCTTAGGAGCTGAGGTGGAATGTCTCCACTTGGGAGCTAAGGTCATGCAGGCATTWTTATTGATTTACACAGGGATGCAAAAGCAGAGTCAGATTCCACAAGCTGCAAATCCTTGGGAACTAGTTCTCTTATTTGGTTACTTGGTGTGGTGTCAGCAYTGTGCTTTGAGGAGACAAGAGCTTCAGAGGAGCATCACCCAAAGGAACTCCCTCCTGAGTGAACAATTTGGCAGGCACAACACCTTTGATGACTTAATATTGTGCTCAGAAAGACAGTAACTACTCCTGGCTTGAGAATAAAGTGAAGGACAGGGAAAGAGGAGGACTTCAAGGAGCTTGGTTGAGCCTTACATTCTTAGAGCAACAGTCCTGCCTCCTCCTCCCTGCCCTACTCCCCACACTCCTCCCTGAGCTGCAGGGAGCAAAGACAGCAGCAAGGGTTTTGGTAGCCTAGATATGGTGAGGCAGGTATGTTTTTTCATGCTCCAACTGGGTGCTTAGGAATGGCTCTGCCAGGATTATCACAACTCATGCTAGTGGGCACTTCTGTTGTCAGTCTTGAAGGAGAGGTTAAAAGCTGACTTTACAGACAGGACACAACCCAAATGTGCTTCCAGTTCAGACATGRAATGTGATCATTGTACAGAGTGAGGGAATTCCTACAAACTCCATGTCCTGTGTGACTGTGCTGCTGTGTCAGGGCTGGCACTGGGGAGGCTCTCACAAGCTCTGGGTCCRTGTCAGTGAAACAAAACCCAAGTGAAGGTTTCTGGTGAGTTTAGCAGCCTGAATTCCCATAGCAGTGGGAACTGAAGGCTCTGATAAGATGTTTATAGTAGTTCAATGTAAGTGCATGTAGAGAGGTGAACATCACATGTGGCAAGGAAGATTATCTGGGATAGCTTCTCTTACTAATCCTGCTGGATGCAATCAGCTCATGAAAGCAAAGCAAATTAAAAAGCAAATTGCCAGGGCTCAYAGGATTACTTTGTGCATGGAAAGACCTTGCCATTTAAACACTTCAGGRAATGATCTCACTTCCTCTGAGAAATTTTCAAAGAATGAAGAGCAGTTATATTTTTTGGCCACTTACATCTCCTCTAATTCCAGGTGTTTGAACATCACACAAGACTCAGCTGTATGGCCTGTCCAGCTCCTTCTTGGGAAAAAATTGTTCATTATGGTCTTTTGCCAGGTTCTTAAAAACTCAAGGTCTGAGRAAACATGGTTATAGAGSTGGATGCTGAGCAGTGGAGAGGCTRAAATGGAAGGACACCAAAATGGGAGGCAGAGAAATGGAGAATATTCTTACTGTTCTGTCATTCAAATCAGGCAAAAAAAATGCTGTGAGTCTTGAAGGAAGCTTTATTTAAAGCACTTTTTCTAAACCAAGGTGGTGGGCATACCTTGAAATAATTTAGTGGCCAAATTCCTAGTCACCTCTAGGAATTACACCCATTTCTTTAGCCTGTGCTTTAACTGTGCTTTCATTGTCTGGTCAAGTTTTCATATCCCAGAAACTGGAACTTATTAGACTAACTGGTTCATCCATATGAATCATCTCTTGTCCATGGATTGGGCTTTGATAAAAACAAGAAATACACTTTTTTACAGGAGAAGCTCACAGACACTTCTCCTGTTACCTATTGCTAGGAGATTTTTTCTCCAAGTGCCAATTACGAATTTATTTTCATTACTTTAAGAATGTCCTGGTTAAAAAACAGTTTTGGGACTGGGCTCCTCTCCTGGCTGAGGCAGCACTAAATGAACAGGTCTGTGCCCTTTTATGAGCCCGTTTGTATAAAGTATCCAGAGGTTTGAAACAAAGCAATCAGTCACACACATAAGACTGTTCTGGTGGACTTCAGCCAGGCCATTACCATAACAAAGAAAATATGTGCTTATTCAGATTCTATTTATTATCCATATTTCATAACTTCTAAAGAGGGAATTGCTTGAATAATGGCAGTAATAATACATTAGTAAAGATGCTTGTTCTRATCTTCAGTACGATCTGACAACAGAAAAATACTGTCTCAAAGTGTGTGTTTGTATGYGTTGTGGGGGATATGAAGAAAGGTAAATCTGTCCCAAATGTCATAGGAGCCCTTGCTCAAAATACTGTTAAGTGCCCAGTTGAGGTACAGTTCACAATAATATTTTCTTTGTTTTTTCTTTCTTTTGCTTCTCTTTTGTTTTTTTGGCCTTCTTCACTGCCAGSCTGAAGAGCTCTTCTYGAGTTTTCTGGYTCAGCACTGTGGTCTCTGGCCTCAGACATCTCTGCAAAACAGTGAAAGCCCTGTAGAACACTTGAGGTTTTTGCCTGCACCTACATAGGAGTGCTGCCTGTATAGGGTTTGTGTGGATTGCTACCCAGCAGTTAATGCACAGGCATGCAGGTAACTCAAGAAAAAGGCTATTGAGAAAAGCCAGTGGGCTGCTGCAAGAAAGATTCAAATCCAYATGGYAATGCCCTRGAATATTGTCTGTATGCCAGCAAAGACCTTCACCAGCATGACTTGCATTTCTTTAAAAAKAAATATCCAAGTAACTTCTTAATGACAGGTTTTCATACAATTTTTGTACTGGAAACACAGGAACTCAAGTAAAGCAAGAGTTCTGTGTTGTGCATTCCTCTTCACTTTCCTAACCTTTCTATAAATAGTACACCTTGGGGATTGCTGATACCAAACCATATAGTTGGGCTGCTGCAGTTTTCCTATATAAGAGATAATATTTTTTAAGGATTTCTTTTTTRTAATTGCCCATAGCAGATGGTTAGAATTCGGCATCTGGAGAGATGTTGATCTACACATACACCTTGTCTTCATCCACAACAGTTTGTTCTAGAATTAGCTCCCTTACAAACTGCTACAGATTTTATTTTCTTTCATTAACCTTCTCCAAAGCTGGCAGCATTCCAAAATAATAAGGGAACATGGCCATTGCTAGCTGCAGGTTTCAGCCCCTGCAGGTGCAAGAGGTGGCGAAGGATGGAGAGAGAACTAAACCCTGCCCACACCTCTCAAACCTTTCCAGGCAGCTGGGTTGTGGTTTGGCCATCTGGGCTGAATTCCAGAGGCAGCAGCCCTTGCTGCAGAGGGGCACTGCTGTCTGTGAGCTGGTCTGGGGAGCTGCCCTCTGCCTCTGATCACRGGAGCCCAGCCTCACAGAGGCACAKGGGGATGTGGGAGAGAAGGCTCACTGCTGTCTAGTAGAAAAAAACTGTTTGAACACTTTTCTGCTTGAAAATGTTGGTTTTGCCCTGTTGAAGATGGGGGAACATTGCAGTCTGGTCACACATGGTTTGTCCCAGGACCTTTGCCTCCTGCACTACAGAGGCTGGCCAGATAGAAGTGCAGAAGTAACATAGATAAGGACAGGCTCTGTGTTTTTGTTTGCTTTTTAATGACTTTSTGGTACAACACAAACAATTGTCTTYGAGATGACCAGACAGGGTGCAGTATGGTAAAGTGGATGACACCAGCAGGATAACTTCAGAAACAATAATCCCTCAAGTAACTTCCTATGCAATAACTGAAGAGATAGCAGTGAGATAATAGCAATAGTCAATGTGAGTACCTTACAGGTACAATTTATCATGCACCTTAATAAATTTAAAGGCCTTATTTTTGTTCTTTCACTGATTCAGAGCATTATTTTCTTTATCTATGGGGAGTTATTGACCTTCTCACCCTGCACTTCTTCTCAGATTGGYCAGAATCCAAGGACTAGGTCTTTTGCTGTACCAGGAATGCTTCCCCAGGGAACTCAATATGTTATAGCTTGCACAGGATCTTCTCCATTGTCCCTTTGTAAGAGAGGGAGGGGCAGAGTGCAGGATTTGGGGTGGTGTTTGAAACAAGGGTCYGAGTAGGGATTATTAAGTATTAAGTTTCAGATTAACTTAAAAACACCAGTTTAGAAGCTGAAACACATCCTCCTCCTCCAAAAAAAAAAAAAAAACCAAATAAAAAAAACCAAAAAAAAACACCCAAGAGGCTGTTTCAGGGCACTGGTGGCCATGCTGCTTTGCTACCTGGTGTTACAGACACAAGAGTGGGCATGTGAGGAAAAGTGTGCCTGGCTAAGGGATCCTTGCTTTATTTTCAGGAGGGAAGTGGTAAACACAACAAACAGGCACAAATCAGCTGTGCTTTGCCTCTGATTCAATCCTATCCTGGATTACAGAGGCAGAAAACGCTGTAGATACAGATGCACTGTAAGGTCTGGTGTTTCTCTTTAGGAGCATCCAGACAACAACCTCTGGTGAACTGAAGGCTTTCCACAGTACAGCACTTGCAGCATCTCCATCAGGACATCTGTATTCTCAGCAGGAGTGAATCATCTCTTATGAGTCACTTGTGTTGCTCTTCCTTTGCAGGCTGACCAGGTCTGGTTCCCCTTAGGGAGAGAGAGCTGATTCATGAATGGTGAGACTCAAGTGGAGCCCAGCAGCTGCCACATTTGACCTCTGTGTCAAACAGGGTTAAAGATTTTCTCCTGCCTTGGGTCCAATGAGCTGGGGTCAATTTAAGCCTCTGCTGTGCTCACAGGCTGAGATGATATGACCATGTCTTTTCCAAATCTGTACAGGCATCTTCAGTTTCTGATTGTGGCATGGTAAAGCATGCTGATTAAGCTTGCAAAATGGGCAGAAGTGCTCCAAGCATGATGCTTGAAGGCATGCTCCATCCACAGCAATTATTTAATTACTAGGTACATGTGTACAAAGTCCATGTAATACACACTGAAAACTGCCTGGATTTGAGCCATAAATAATATGATCAAGTCCATTTGATGAGACAGGAATGAAATAATGAAAAAAAAATAGAGTCATATATTAAAAATGCCACCTTGGGTGTAATAAATTCATCAGAAAACACAGAGCACAGATGATAACCATTGCTGCTCTGGAAAGACCAACAAATTCCTGTTCAATCAGGGTATTGATAAAAGGGACTCAAAACTCATAAGRCCATGTTCTGGCTATTTTAGAGCAAGCCAAGAATTTCTCTTTGGTCCTATCTGAATTTAATGAAGAATGTGTTCAGAAACACAATTKAGCTTGCCCTTCCACTACATAGTTTGTATTAGGGTTATACATWGCTGCTGTTACTCAGTTCTCTGAATATTGCAGTTGAGTGAGCACATTAGAGCATGAGAGGCATTGCATTTCAGGAGCACGATGTTGCTATCCAAATTAAAACGGATTATGGAGTATTACAACGTTATTCAAGGCAAAGATAATGGGAAGTATTAAAATTTTTAGTTACTGCAGCCTCAATTGTGAGGCACCAGGACACAAAAGTAACCAGTTTTTTCTATCTTCTAGGAAATTCCTAGGGTCATCAGCTGTGGAGCTGACACTCCTGTGCAGGTGGGAAAGGGAGCACTTGGCAGGTGGGTGATAACTTCACTTTGCCAAATTCCTGCTGTTGGAAAATGAAGAAGTTCTGCATCCCTTTGCCAACATAAYGAGAAATAAAGGGCTGGGCCCAACTTTTCCAGAAGGAAAATGGTATCCAGTTTGCATAAAAAAACCAGACCTACGTCTAAACCAAGYATCTCCTCAAAGCAAAGGTTTAGATTGGTTCAACCCTTCCCAAAAGGCAGAACAGCTGGTCACACAGGTATACAGCAGTCCCTAAAGCTGATCTCTGCTGAGGTCAGCAGTCAACAGGGTGGGGTCAAGGCTTTCTGGTGGCATCTTTCTAGTGGTCTTGGGTAAATATATCTCCACATGATGACTGGTGACCAAAAGACAATAACTAAGTGCATATGTTTATTGACTAATTAATTAATTATGTGGCTCTCACTCAGAGGACCTCTCAGGCTGAGTATGTGAGCAGGCTGGTGTGTGCATCCAAGCTGGCTGAGGTGTTTGCACTGTGGCAGCTGCAGCAGCGTGCTGACACTTTCATTACTTCCCTGACATCCCTGCATGTATCTTCTCCAGATCCAAGTACTTTGGTATTCCAGTGAGCTGCCTCAAAGCCAGCCAAGTGGGCACCGTTGATGAGATGGTTGTGTTTGATCCCACTGGCTGCAGAATGTGCACCATTCCCAGGCATGGGGAGGCTTTCRTTCCTGCACTCCTGCCTTCCTCCTTGCATACCCAGGGTGAGGGCCTTTGCTCAATCAAAACTGATTCAGAGTACAGTGTGGACTTAAAATTAATTCCTTGAAGTCTCTGATTTCAGCCCAATATAAACCAGGTGTATTTTTTATAAGAAGATTATGGAAATAACAAAAGCTTTGTGCTTGGTACCTCTGTGATTTGTGCTTCATAAGCAAAGACATTATAAGTGTATACAGTGAAGAGCTGCCATACACAAATGGTGTTTTATCTCTCTGTTAACCTTCTGGATTTACCATTATGCTGTCCTTGTCACTTKTTGCTGACAGAAGGAGTCAGAGGTGTAGTTCCAGATCCATCAGCTCAGGCTGTGGCTGTACATGTGACAGCAGACAGCTCAGATTGCCATCAGCCCCAACAGTGCACGTGTTGTGCAAATGGGTAAAACGAGTCAAATTTTTAAACAGGCAAGCGGGAATGGAGCCCTATCCCTGTAGTGGTGGGCAAGAGCTTGTATCCCACCTAGCACTAACTGGCACTTTTCATCTTTCCCTGTCTCTCCTCAATCTGCCCCACWTCACCATGACAGTGAAGCACTGATKAATGACCCCATTGGAAGYGTGGGGTCCTTYGTYATGTGGAGCTGAATGCTTTAGAGAGCCCCTGGGTTTCAGAGCTGGGGCAATGCTGAAGGTGTTTTTCTGCTGCCCTTGGACCCATGATTAACAAAAATGTTCTTTGCATCTTGGGACATCTGTGCATCTCTATGCAAATGAGTTGATAAGAACTAATAATCAGCCACTGTTTGGCTTTAGCAATAGAGGGGAGTATGTGCATTGCACGTGAGCTTGGTACCTGCTGAGACAACTGTTTTGGGTTTTGTATTTCTTGGGAATTTTTGATGCCTCCTGCTGATAGTGTTAATAAATCAGAAGGGAATTGCACGGGCAGTGCTGCCAGACATACAAATGGAGATGCTACTATGCAGGAAAAATGTGTGATGCTGGGATACATTTGCACATTCTGTCAGTCATTTTGTCCAGCTTCACATGCAATACTGACCAAGTAAAAGACTACACGTGGAGGAAAATAGAAACTGGAAGAGATGTGAATGACAGCAAATTATGGGGGTGGGGAGAGATCACCTGCTTGGACTTTAGGACTGTCATTCAGAGGGACTTCAACAATCAAAGAAAATGGACTGAAAAAGCCTAATGAAGACAAACACAGACYTGCACAGTTGTGCCAASTGCTRKGTTGAACTGAGACGTTCAGCTTGTCATGGCTCTAAGCAACCTGCTCTTAATTTGAAATTGGGCCTCTTTGAGAGGTGGGTGAACTCCAGAGGCTTCTTCCACAAAAAATTACTCCGTGGCTATTTTGTTTGGACTGTCACTTCCCACTGAAGCCTGCATAACTCAGTCTTTTCTCCTTCCTCTAGCTCACCCTTCACGTGTCAGGAGTACCTTTTTGTATGCCTTSGCCTTGGGATGAAAAGTTCTGTTTAGTCTTCAGTCAGATCTGCATCTTCACAATAATGTACACCTGGCCAGACATTTGTGTGGAGAGGTCATCTGCTTCTATCCATTTGCCACTATTACTGCAAGGGTAACTTGAATTAAGAAGCTATTTCTGACAGCTGGGTTGCAGCCTTTGATGGAAGCCTGGTACTAGTGGGGCAGCTGGATCTTCGAGTTGCTTACAGAGACTGCTGTGAGTTGTAAAATATGATTGATTCCAATCACTTCTCCCCTCAGAAAGTGTCAACGGCTGTTCTCAAAGCCCAAGTTCTCATTTCAAGTAGATTAATWCGGTTTTCTGTCAACTTCAAGATAATATCAATAAATCAGGACTGGGCTATTCTGGCAGAAAAGATAACAAATAGTCCTGCTGCCTTTCCAAACAGAATGTCAGCTACTGTTAAAATTGTTATTGTTTTTCTTCAAAATTGCTATTGCCTATCCTTCAGTCTAACAGTCTAACAGCTTGCTTCTCTCTCAGCATCTGCATAAACCCTCAYCCTCTCTTGGTTGCCAAATGCATCTCAATGATATCCACTATGGGGTGAAGATRCACATRAATATACATAYAAAAGCATGCACAAAGAGGGGAATRYTRTCTCCTGGCTACTCCAGCTGCTGGYAAGCCTTGACCCTCAAYCAAGCCACAAAACTATTGGGTTCTGGGAGAAGAAAGCAGTGRCACTTACAGCAGCTTTAAGTGTGTCCCAGGCCTCCACTGACCAAGCTTTGAGCCTCTCCTAAAAAGAGGAGAGGTATCAGTGTTGGAGGGTCAGGGATGGCARACCTGAAATTTGTCCCACTGCTCTGTCATGGTGACACCACACAGGTGGTGCCATTTCCTCCAGCCCAACCCACCCCRGGAACAAACACAGCTTCCTCACCACTGTCCTCAGGAGTGCACACAGCCCACTCCCAAAGGTGCTTGTTCAGCTGTAGGAGAAGGCTGCAATTAACAGCTCATTAACAGAGGAGAAAGATATTAACATTAATAGAGACCTGGATATTTCAAATGCRGTGCTACAGAGGCACCAAACACATTTAAACACAGTGTGAGAAAATCCCTGCTTTTCCCAAGCTCTTCTCAGGCTATTCTCCTCCCTCCTTCTGACCAATCCAGCCCCTGCAGAGGTGCCAGGCACCTTCCGGGTCAGTGCTTCTGCTCTCCACTTGGTCTTTTCTCAGTTATTTCTTTGAAGCAAGACCCAGAGGGACCTCCCTCCTCAAGACTGATGGCTGGGCTGTCACTCACAGCTTTTCTTTCTTCTCTGCCTCTCCTMTGTGAAACAAGACTCTTGTCCCCTGAGAGCTTTCAGGCACAGCTTGTTGCTCTCCCCTGGAAAGCACAGCAGCTGTTTGTGCTCATATGGAAACAGCAGTTCTAAATGCAGCAAAGATTGTCCTCAGGAAAGGGATGAGGCAGAGTGCTAATTCAGCAGAGCGTGGGGTTCTCTGCTTTAACCCCTGCACCAAGGGCAAGGAGTGGGTGGGCAGCACTGGGGCTCTTCAGGGGATCCTTGAAACATTTGAGGGAACTGCCATCATTCAGAGCTGGRGGTACATGCAGAGTTAAGTGTCTTTGGGCAGAACTAACACCACCATGGCAAGGCAGGTCCGGCTCTGTGATCATGGATGTCCTGGAAGCAGCAAAAAAAGGGTAAAGCTTTCTCTGGTTACTTTCTTTGAAATAATCTTTAACAGATTGCTCCACCCAAGAAGCTGTTTACTCAATTTTCCTACTCATACTGGGGACAAGGATGTCCTGCTGGGAGTCAGAGGCTGTCTGCTCACAGCTGCAGCCTGCCTGCACCTTCCTGCGTGGGTGAGTGGGGAAACACTGCACCTGTCCTCTGGAATGCGGCCCTTGCCCTGCCATCCTCCCCTCCAGGGACRTTCCCACAGCCAACACTTACCCTAAGCTCTGTTGTGGTGAGCTCACCTTTTATTTATGGTGTTAAAAGCTTTCTAAATCTGGGTGGGTTTYTTTYCTTGCAGTTTTCCCTAAGGTAAACACCTCCATTTCAGTCTGAGTCATATCTCCTTGCACCACCTGTTCTGACATGCAGAGCTAAGTGGTGTGCAGTACCTGTCTCTGGCTGGATGCTGCAGCCTAGCATCCCACAGGTGTGAGACCCATAAAAGTGATATAACAGCTCAGGAGCTGAAGACATCCAGTATTTTTAAGACTGAGATGCAGACAACAGCTCATCATTAAAGAAGAAAAGGCTCTGGGGAGAAGTTACTTCGGCCTTTCACATATAAAGATGGAGACAAATTTTTTGGCAGGGCCTGTTGTGATAGGAAAGGTGTAATGGTTTTAAACTGAAGGAAGACTAATTGAAATTTGATTTAAAGAGGAAGGTTTTCACAATGAGGGTGGTAAAACACTGGAACAGGTTGCTCAGAGACGGTGTGGATGCCAGAACCCCAGGAATATTCAAGGAGAGGCTGGACAAGGCTCTGAGCAACATAATCTAGTTGAAGATGTCCCTGCTCATTGCAGTGGGATTGGACTAGATGACCTCTAAATGTCCCTTTCAAACCAAACTATGCTGTGATTGGCATTGCAGTGATGAAGAAATGCCACAGTGGCATCCATAATGCCACAGAGCAAGGACAGGTCTCTCCCTGCTCTTTCTGCCTGACAGTGAGGACTCACAGAGTTTTTTGCAATTATATCTGCTGTAGCCACTTTATGGGAGTAGTGGCTGCCCACACTAAGTTACAGCAGCCTTCAGGCAGCTGTGACTTCTGCCAGAGTATTGCTTGTGTCTTGGCAGCAAGGGATCAAGGGTGCACAAGTCAGGCAGCTTCTGTCTGTGCCATAAACCTTTCTTCCTCATCTCATTTCACTGTTTTTCCACCACCATCAGCTGTTCCTTCCTTGTTTTCCCTTGTTTCAACCTATCTGTCTTAGTCAAAAAGCTGTTCCCTGCAAAATCACCCTGTACCTGTGTTGCCCTCTTAAGGAGAAGTGCCAGGGCACAGGCAGTGCCCTGAGTGCAGCTGCACTGAGGATGTGGAGACAGAGCCCTCGCTCCTGCCATTGGAGGAGAAGCCCAAGTGTTCTGCACCACTTACCCCAAGGAGGGTGCAGAGRAGGGAAACTCCCAGTGAGAGCAAAGCAAAGGGGAGGAAAGGCCATATCACCACCAGGAAAAGGAGGTGGCCTTTTGTGAGTACATGTCTACACTCAGTGATGGTCCAGTGAGACAAAGACTTGGTTTAACTGAACTGTGCTATAAAAAGAATATTAGGACTTCAAAGTCATAGAGGAATGTTAAGAAGACTTTTTCTGCCTTACTACCTTCCAGCTGACAAGAATTTACTTCATCWGTGAACTCAAAGCCTTTATTTTCTCATCTCTGATTCTGGAGCCAGCTCTTCCCAGGAGCACCTTGGTGGTGTGCAGACCAGGAGCTGGTCCAGGCTCTGCCTTGTCACAKCTGTGGGCTCACAGCAGCTATTTCCAGTCCCATGCAGAGCTGTCTCTGGCTATAGGCTCAGGAACAGCAATAGTATTACATTAGATCAGTATCATAGAGATTAGCTCTGTTCCAAAGTTATTATTTAGAGAAGGATTGAAAACCTGGCTTGTGCTTCTCATGGCTGATCCCTCAAGTCTGGTGTTTCTCTTGATTTCTTTGCTTTCCTTGTGCAGCTGCCAGGTTTTCTGAGCTACCTCAGAAGCTAATTGGCCTGGATTTTGSCTTTCTCCCCTTAAGTAGAATTACTGATGACTTTCTTCTCCTGTGCATGCCAGTGTCACTGCAGTGGCAATGCCAAGCTCCCACACGTCACTCTTATAAGTTTATCTGCTGTGTGATGCCATTTTCCCAGGGCAAATAGGGAACATTTTTGTCTGTCACTAATGCAACAGGCATCCCTGAGGTTTCTAGCGAGCAGAACAAATGGAAACCTCTTCTTTTTTCTTTGATATTTATTTGATTTTTKCAGTCATTTAATTGCTCTTCCTTAATTTAGAGGAGGTGAAGAAGACAGTCCATTATAGAGAGCTCATTTTGTTACTCACATTCCCATAGTACTGCTGGTGGCCAGTGACAAACTGAAGGCCTGAAAGATATAGCTCCTGTTTGATCTTCTTTTATCTACAGAGGTCATTTAGTCTCTTGGATCTATTTTCTGTAGCTTATTCTCTCACAAGCCCACCCAGGGTCATCTTCATAAAACAAGTTGTCAAAAGAGGTGACATATATTGACTTTTACAAGTCATTGTCTGTTGTTCTCCCACAACTGTTGAGGGCACCCATGCAGACTGAACCTTAAACCCCTACAAGGATAGAGGTTAATTCCAACCTCAAGTGCTGAAACTTGAATGTTACTCCTGGCCCAAGGAGAGGTGGCTGTGCTACCACCAAGGCATTGGGGGAAATACAGAAACAGGCAGAGCTGGTGGGGTTCTGATGTTTCCCCCCACTGTAATTTTTTTGTCCCCATTTGGTGACTTCCTTTGCTGTACTACTGAATATGTAGCCTCAGGGGAGCTGTAGCTTAGAAGCTGGATGCTTGGAGGCCCAAGGGGCCTGTTTTCCTGTCAGGAGTCACATGGCAGAAATCCTAAATAACTCCTAATTAAAGGAGCTATAGGCTGCAGTACTGTGTCCTTCCAGCCTTCCAGCAATCGTGGATCTTTTTGTAGCTGGGCACTAGRAAAACTAGACAGTAATTTGATTCTGTGAGACTTGAGTGGTGTTTTGTCTGAGACACAAGCAAGAGCATCATTATCCAAACAGTGGGTTTACAGCCTGTTTATTGAATTATGCAYATCAGATACTTGCTGAGCCACTATTTTGCTTATTAAACACTTGGCCTTAGGCTTGTCCTGGGCCACAAYTTGACTCAGTTCTCACACCCCCAGCATGAAATTTGATGGTCCCATGGGATGCTCAATGGCCAGTTGTGTGTCCCAGGAGCCCTGTGCAAGTGTGGGGCCATGGAGGCYGATTGTGGGTGCTGGAAGTCTGATCCCTGCAGCAGGAAGGCACTGCTGGAACCACACAGCAGGTGTAAAATAAAAACAAAACCTGGATAGTGAAAAATAAATAAGGAAAATGAAACAAAAAAATCTCATCCTAAGGAGGTGTCCTGACAGCAGCAATTTTACTCATTATTTTTTTCTCTTTCACTTTTCCACGTAATAGTTCAATTCCTTTGTCCTTTACATGCCAGGACTGGAAGAGATGCATTTTCCATGCAGTGGCTCCCATGGGGATTGGTAGCATACCCTGTTTCTTTGCTCCCTCCCTGCCTTTCAACACTTCCCATCATCCTGTACCATACAACGGTTTAGCAGATATCCCTGCACATCCTGGTTCCTTGAGGGTCTCTGTAATGGCTGTATCTGTAAGCACAGTCCTGCCTGGACTCTGCCATTTCCCTAGCAAAACTGCAAAGAAAAAGAGGTGCAGAATCTCATTACATTGCACTGTGCAAGGCCAATCTTCCTGCAAGACAGAGGAAAGCAAAACACCCTTTTTTYCCCTTCACTCTGGTGTTAAAGGAGCTCACTTGCCCTGCCTAATTTCCATTCTCTCTTGGCTTAAAGGCGTGTAGTTTTCCTGATTAAAAACCTTGCYCTAATAGTACCTCTTGGAGGGTCAGCAAGCACAGCTGGATCCTGCCAGTGTTTTATGCACAGACAAATATACACATGCACACACACTTGCCTGGCTGGGTGTGGGGATGTGGTCTTCTCTTGAGACTTTTTTTGCCATGTAATCCTTCTCACCACCCTCTCACATGAGACATGTGATACATGGGAGGACCACCAACTTAATTACATGATGAAAACCCCCTCTCATCAGCTGCCCTTCTGCTGTTTTAACTTTAAAACTCCTATAATACTGAGTTGGGCAAAGGGGGGAAGCAATGTTGTTTTTGTATGAGGCATAAATTTCAGTTTGTGACTGAAAGAGCAATCACACATGTGGCATTTGCACATGACCTAACCCAGAGTTTCTCTATGTTGCCAAAACAGGCTTTGTTGTGACTGATGTTCTCAGCTGCTGTTTTGTTTCCTTAAAAATCTCAGTCYGGGCAACACATTTCAGTCCATTTGRGAGCTGCCAAGGGTCAGTTGGAGAAATGTGTGGAAGCTCGTGAGGGTAGGCGGGGGCAGGGGGTTGAGCAGGTTGTTTAAACATCTCTGGGCCAGTATTTCCAAAAACATTTAGAAACCTCAGGGTTTAGATCATGTAGATGCCTAGTGGGTTTTCAAGAAAACCTGTSCTGCTTATCTGCAAATTGCAATATTTAAGTATTTCTGAAAATCCATCTTTATGTAAGGAGCCGGGTGAAAGCAGAACCTTTTATGTAAGGCATTGTCAGAGTTCTTGGTGATGCCTGGGTGCAGCMCTGGGATGAATGCCAGCAAAATTTTTTCCCTGTGGAGTCTCCCAGCTGACTGTGCTTTGGCTTGCCAGGACAAAGCACCGCAGCAAGGCAGGCAGAGAGTGAGGAACTGCAAGGGAAGGGCTTTTTGTTGATAATCACTGGGTCAGGTCAGAGCTGTCGTATTCCTTGACATCAGRCTGCATGGGAAGGGCAACTGTGTATTTTTAAAGATAAACAGCCGTGTCACCAATTAAGCTGGTGCCTCAGCAGAGCAAGCACAGCTGGCTGTAGGTGGTTGCTTGAGAGCATTGAGATACCTGCAAGGGGAGGGAGAACCCTGCCTCCCACTGCTGTTTTCCTGGTCTCTCTGTGGAGGGARGGCAGGTCTCTCTACCTGACGGTCTCATTGCTCCCAAATTTGCACTAGGCCACTGTATGCAACCCAAAAAATATGGGAGCCYCTCTCATTGCTGGATCCWTGCRTTGCWACTGAAGATGTGAAGCTTGGCAGGMTCCCTCCCCTTCTKCYCAGTACCCCTGCCTGTGTTTCAGTATTCCCAAATTCCATCCCACGTCCTGTGTCCCACTAAGGTGTAGCTCCTGGYTGTGTCTTTCCTTTCTCTTTTCTGTGGGAAGGGCCAGCAGCTCTTTGTGTGTCCCACCTTACTCTCCTCTTCAGTGTGATTGCTCTCACATGCTGAACCTCTGGGAACTGCAGATGAAATGTAGTTTCCACTTCAAAGCACCTTCAGGCTCATGAAAAGCCTCCCTGGCTGTTTCTCTGGGACTTTGGAGAGGCTCTTGGGATAAGAATAAAAGAAAATAATGGCCTCAGACGTTATATRAGGAGCCCTGAGCTGGGCTGCACACCCAGGACGTACTCCACAAAACASAAAATTATTCAGATATTATTATCCTTCCCAATGCCCAAATCCCAGACTCACTCTCTCCTCACCTCTCCACAAGACAGAGAGGGGATGCAAAGCACTTGTTGCCCTGGCTGGGATCTTTCTGGCATGAGTATGCTCCTGTTTTTGTTGTTCTGTGGGCTGAGCRAGGGGAGGGAGCTGCCCTTCAGAGCCCGAGTTCTGCAAGAGGGCACACAGGCGGCAGGAAACCAGGGGAACAATGAGGTTCTGCTTTGCTGCTGCAACAGCTCGAGAGTGGTGGAGAGGAAATGCTTCGATGACAAGGGCAGGGTGAGCCAGAGGCCAGAGGGCACGTTTTTCATACTGTGAGGCCTTTTTGGTGTCAGCACCGCTCCCTGCATAATAAAGCTCAGCACAGGGTAAGGCTTGGGGGGGGGGTCAGTGCCCCTCAGCGTGGGGGAGCCAGGAGGGTTCCCAGTTTGAGACCTGAGAAAGACTGCAGGGAAAAAAAAGCCTTAGGAGTTGTCCCTGAGAAGGGAMAAGCTGTCTCTGTGAGAGGTGGCAGTGCTGCCTCCTTGTGCAAATCTGATCTGGAGACAAATAGTCCCAGAAGTATCTTCCAGTAGAAGGAAGGAGGCACTGCTGAAGCTCTGCTGCAGGTCTGCAGCTGCATTCAGTGCCCATCTCAAAATCTGACTCTTGGTGAAGCACCTCAGAGAAACTAAATTATTTAGAAACTCTAGCAATCAATTACAAGCACACAGCTCCTTCATCTCTGTCCTTTCTGAACCTTTAACTTCCTCACCCTGCTCAGCATAGAATTATGATGGTGTAATGGTTGATGTTTATGAAGTGCTTTGAAGATAAAAAGTGATGTTAAGTTTTACTAGGCCAAGATCTGAGGCTCTCATTTAATCTGTCTCAAGACATCAAACTGAAATCTCACTCCAGGGGTTTCCTGCATGCTGTTTGTAAGCAGCACATGGAGCTRCCCCCATTCCCATGCCCACCCTGCCCTGCTGCAACCTTGTGCCCTGCTGTCTCTCCCATCACAGCTTTTTCCCTGGCTGGCTGCAAGCTCRAGTGCTAAGATGATCCAAGTTATAGGACTACAGGTTCACTGAAACAAAGGGAGAAAACAGGAAGCAAAGAGGAAACTACACATGAGAGAGAAGACTGGCGTGAGGTTTGTGTACATGCATATATTATCCCAGTCATTTGAGATTTTGCATGGAATTTGCATAGAATCATAGACTATTCCGAGTTGGAAGGAACCCACAAGGACCACTAAAGTCTAATTTCTGGCCCTACACAGGACTGACCCATGTATCACTCCAGAAGTAGTCTTTAAAACTAGTTTTTAGCTGGGGCCCTCGTTGGGCTCAGAGCCATCCCCTKCCCCAAAGTGATAGACAAGGCAAATGATGGATCTGAATATGAGAGAGAGAGGAAGAAGAGGAAAGCTTGGCAAGCAGGATCCTAGAGAACCAGYCTCCTTATCGTTGTCAAATTTCCTGCAGGCATTGCAAGGAAGAGAAATTTWAAATTGCTTTTACACACCCCTGCCTGCTTGAGTGCACAGAAAAGACAGGAGTGGTCTCAGAAGGAAGACTGCTATTTTGTGCAGTACATGGCCMAGTGCCTTATTTGCAGTTTGCTGTGCAAGCACTGCTGTCAAATGGGAGCTATTTGCTTCCTCCAGGCTTTTCTATGGAACTCATGAGTATGACATGGGAGGACTTCAGACATCAATTAAATTCTTTCCAGAACAGCTCTGTGAGACTGAGGGAAGGAAACAAAGGAAATCTTTGTGGCTCTGAWGGCTCACCTCTGCTGCAAACCAGCCCCAAACTTCAAGTTAGGCACACTGAAAACAAGAAAGTATGATGACTTTTGCATTGTGTGGGAACCTTGTGGCAAAGGTGRTGTTAATGTCTGGTGCTCCTAGGGAACATCCAGAGCAGTTAACCACTGTGAAATTGCTCCTTCTCCTCTTGCCGTGCCTTCCCTCTCTCATTCACTACACAGCTTCTTCACCAAAGGGGCCCTTCTCTGTCTGGCCATGAGGCTTCCACATGATGTCCATATATTTTGTGTTACAGGGGGCCGAATCAATGGCTCTAAAGATTGTATGCTATTAATGAGCACACAAAACTGAAAAGCTGGGTTCATACAGGCATCTTCTAGTCTCTGAGTACCTGGAATTTGTGCTCTGAATCTCCATTTCTGCACTGAGGGATGGGTGCATGGTGGGGAACAGGTGTGGTRAATTGTTCACCCTTCCTCATTCTCTTGCCTTTCTTGCTTCTCCAAAGTAACTCTCCTTGCCCATTTTGCCTGGAGCTGGGCAGCAGCAGTGGCACCTCTGAAGCTTCAGCTGTGCAGCCTGGGGCCATTCCCCTGTGCCTGAGAGATACAGCACAGCTTGCATTACCCAACCAAGATTTTCCTACTGCCACCAGGAAGGCTTGAAAGGGTCCTCTGCCACAGCCCAGCCATCTGCTTTCCCTCGCAGCACCAAGGATGCACTGAGGTCTGTGAGGCACCACAGGGTCCTGCACGCTCTTCCAGAGYCTCAGAGGAGCAGAGGCTGTGTCCAAAGGCTGCTGTGCAGGAGCTCTGCCCCACCAGCCCCTCTGAGGCCATATGGAAGGGGGCAGGGCACTGGGCATGGGATAGGACCCTGGTGTGAGGCAGCCAGATGTGCTGGGGGAGGGCAGGGCTCTGCTGCTGCCACGGCTGCTCGGAGCACAGAACAACGCTGTGGGAATGTCACGCTCTCCCTGGACCAGGCTTCCCCACAGCTCACCAAGACCCAGCAGCCTTTAATGAGCTTCATCAAACTGACATTATGGTCAAATTGAGGCAGCTTTGGATGGGAATGATAAACTGGAAATTGTCCCTCACAGAAGCAACTCCTGCTGCAGGTTTCAGGCTKTGACTTTGAACGCTGTGGGTTCTTTAAACCAAACCCCAAATAGGTAATTTTTTTAGAGGAAGGTATTTGCTTGGGTGTGCTCTTTTTGATTTTGGAGGTTTTAAAAAAAAAACAAAACAGAGAAGAGGTTTTTGCTGAATCTCTCCTTCACTGTGGCAAGGATACTGGAGCATGGAAAATTTAATGACCTAAAGACTTTATCAAAGTTTTAAGCAGCAGACAAAAAGGGCTTATACCATGAAGCATAAGTGGTCTCAACAATAAATAATTCTACCAGTTTTCAGCTTAAAGCACATCTAAAATATATTTTTAAGGCCTCATGTACTCTGCTAGGTTAAGTTCCTAAGTACAAATGTACTTTACTTCTCAGAGAAGTGTGTGGGCTTCTGACGGCAGAGGAAGCAAGAGTTAGCAGGAGAGTACATGAAAGAGAAACTCAACTCCTTCTTGCTTTTCAGTCAGCCAGCTCTCCATGGTCCCTGCAGCTGCCAAGAACTTTTGTATGACAATAGCAATAGCAGAAAACCTGTTAAATATAGATTCAAYTGAATTTAAATTGAGGAGAAGCATCTATGGTAATCAAGGTTTGCTGGGTGTGTCTTGAATATGGTGTTGTTCTTAATTAATTCTGCATATTGGCTGCAAATACATTACAAAAAGTTTTYGAGCCTGCTGCTGCTCACGAAGTGAAATGAAGGCATGACAGTGTGCTTTTGCCTTTAAAACCTCAAGACAGTGAAATTTTACCAGTTTTGTCACTAGCCATTTACTTTCCAAGTGCACACGTCTCCAGCATATTCCAGACTTTTGCATTTTGTCTGTAAAAAGCCTTTATGAGGAGGGGCACCACAGCTTATCAAGATGYTTGTGAGCTGTGACCATACAGGCTGAAAACTAGAGCTGAATAGGCCTGAGGAAAGGGAAAAACTCTTTGTGTGCTTTGGCAAACAGGAACTACAGACAATGCTCCTGGCAGGGCTGTGTGCATACTTGAAAYCCTTTCCTGGGGCTTTTCACAGACCCCCACAGTGTGCTGAAGAGCTCTGGCAGTGCTGTTGGGTCTCCACACAAGGGGCAGCTCATGGGTGTGCTGGAGGATGGAGGGAAGGAAATCTGCATTATGGTGTGCCTCTTCCACTTGTCTGACCATTGCAGCATAAGCTCTTCCTTCCCTCAGGGAGGGGAAAGGTGACCACACCTGGCCACCATGGCCAAATCTGCTAGAGACAACCCTGCTGTCACCTTTGATATCAGGAGTCTGGTGTGGGGATGCTCCCAGTGCACTCCTGCAATACCTGACTGGGGCAGGCAGCACAGTTTCATYTGCAATTCCTCAGCCAGGTTTAAGCTGATTATAGCAATGGCAACTGTGTAGATACAGCAGCACAGTACTTGGTGCTGGTCAGATCAGACTGCAAGCATATCTGTTGCRTGGCAGCAATGCAGATGCAACACATGCTACTCTTGAGGAGTAGCCCATAAATACATTTCGGGGGGGAAAAAAGAAACCAAAAGTAAAATACGCTAAGAAGGGAAGGTTTACAGCAAAGTGTTTTCTCCAGGACATCTCTGAAACAGCTCAAGGTAGCATGATGAGAACATGGACTTGCCCTCCTTCCATTGCCAGGCTTACTGTAGAAAAATACAGAATAAAAAYGGAGCAGTGCTGTAAGTAAAAATCTGTTTTGAGAATACCCAGGCCTGAAGCCATATCTGGATGCATGACTTGTTTCACTGGATGGTGATGGGCATAGAAAGGTTTGGCTTTTCTTCTCCCCACCTGTTTGTGATGTTTTGTTTTTTTTTGTTCTTGTCCATCTTTGTGTCTGAGGGTAACTACATTGTCTGAGTATTTATAGAAGCAYATACATACCTCAGTACATGGACACTTCCCTCAGGAAATAGTTCCCTTGCCCTACTCTGCAATGGGGGTCAATCTGGTTTCAGCCACCATAAGAACTGCCAGGCACCAGGATCACTTCTGCAGCTCCATCCCATGATGATGGGACAGGGACAYGAGCCTTTACCATGCCGCCATGTAGGAAAAAGTCCTGGAGGGTAATTGTGCTGAATGTGCCTGCCTTTCTGACTGCTGGCTCCTGAGCCTGCCACACAGGGGGGGCAGGGAAGCAGTGGGGAGGGTGGGAGAGGTCTTGGATAATGTGTTGACACTGCCTACAGCAGTCAGCACTGCTGATCTTGGGAGCAGGGCTGAGCAGAGGAGAAAGCCCTCACCACCTGGCCAAGGACAGCTGCAGAATGGGCCCTCCAGGGATTAGAGACAGCTAGGGAGTAGACTGTGCCCTGAGGCACTTCCTCATACAGAATAGCACCTTATTTGCCCCACAGCCCAGGGGAATCAGAAGTGATGCCTGTGCCTTCCAGAGGAAGAATGGGCAAGAACAATGCCATCAGTGGCTGCTTTCAGCCCAACATCCTATTTCTATTTTATCCATGCATCASACTTTTCACCTGTGATTTCCTCTTTTATTTCCATCTGTATGCCAGATTATTTTTTATTTTATATCCATATGGTGCTAGCAATGTGGGATGCATGGGGAGAGCTGATGGGTAATGCAGAGATACAATAACCACACACAAATATATCACAGTGGCAGCGTGAGGAACTGCARAGGTCTCTGCTTTGCCAAGTGAGGAATGACAATTTGGTAATTCCAGGTTATTTACARGTAGTGCTGAAAAGCTTGTGCTGGGCTGTGTTGTTAATCTGTTTGGATATACTTATGGAGGAGAAATATGAAGCCAGAGGTTGACACAGCTAKAGGTTGTCTGATTTCTCTGTGAGGTTCCTGGAAACAGGGGAACTGAAATYTGTGCTTTTGAGTACCCAGTTTATGGTACCTGTGCACCTCCAGTGCTGCAAAGCTTCATATATTTGCTTTCATCATGGACACTGAAGGGCAATGAAGTGTGCAATGTATAGAGTTTTCCACAAGTTAAAAGGAAAGGTGGTGACTTCCCTGTTCTTCTTTAKGATGATCCTGTTCTCTGAGTCCCATAGGAAAAAACTGTATGGAAGAAGAAATMATTTGCAGTTGCCAACACTGACCACAAAGGGAAGCTCTCAAACACAGTGAACCAGACAAAAGTCACCCAAGACAAATTGCAATTGCAGCCACCAGTGGTGGAGCAGAACACTCAGCTTTCATTTCTCATCTTGAAGTCAGGAATAAAACCATCTGAAGGAAGTCCCCAGGCTGGCTCTCAGCTTCAGATCCTCTGAAGCCTGATATTGAATGCCACTATCAAACTTGCCCACTTCAGAGCAAGCCAAATGCTGGAAAAGGTGTGGCAGGATCAGATCCTTTATGAGCTATGACCCCTTGGTACCTTCCTTGTCCTCCTTCCCGCTGTTCTCTCCCCTCCATCCACCCACACTTCCCACAGGGCAGCAGACGGGGTGGAGGGCAGTGTCACAGCTCTTGGAACCTGGCTACCAAAGGCCATGATTAATCAATAGCCCTGTCCTAGTGGAACATTTGACCTTGCTGAATATATTTGACCTTGCATATTATGCCAGGCATAAAATCCTGCCTCCTAGGACACACTCCTATATCTACTATCTATTATCTATATCTTATGCCTATAAAAGAGCGCAGACAGTGAGGGTGTCTCCCCTGTAAAAGTGTGACTTGGCTGACCTATGGACCTTTTTGACATGTACATGGATGTTAAGTAAGCCAAAAAACAAGGGTTACCATCCTGTTGTTTTGCATCATTCCAGAGAAGAAAGATTTGCAAAGAACTCGGAGCTGTTGTTGCAGTGACATTTTATTCCGCAAATCGACACAAAATTAAGGGCTCCTCCCTAGTGCCAGGTTTTTAAAAGCCTTGGGATTAGAAATTTATGTGACTCCTAACCCCTTATGTTGTTACACTCTGTGATCCTTGACAGTTTAATAAGGCTTTTAAATAGTGGCTCTCCACTCCATCAGAAGGCTGCTCAGGAGAGGTGGGGATGCAGAATTCTGTCCCAGGCCTCATGTTTGCTGCCAACAGCAGTGGCAGGCAGCTGTGGCCACTGCCCTCAGGCTGCCAGGGATGTAGTGCTCAGCTCTGCCCAGCTCTTGCCTGTCCCCCAGCTCAGCACTGGCCAGCACATCCATGGTTGCCCTTAAAACTGTGCTTGGCAGTGGGGGAGCCTCTGGGGAGTTTGTTTCTGCCCTCACAGTGACTCCATAGCTGCTGGGAGCTCTCTGCTCTTGGCTAAGGGGGTGCAGCTGGACCGTGCTGGGCATCAGTAGAGGCCTCATCCACTGTGGGCTCCCTGGTGAGCTGGGGCAGGCAGTGCTGTCCTACTCAGCATGTGTGGGCTTGTAAATCAGCTGGCAGTCCACAGCCAACCCAGCTCTTACAGAGGTTACATGGGTTTGGCATCCTCCAATGGAACCTTACTTTACAGTACCATCCTGAGCCAACATTAGTTTAGCACCGTTTTTCGTGGTGCTAAACAATTGTTTAAGTCTATCAATCTTTTCAAGGTTCTCTTTAGAGGAAAGAGGACTAGAAATGTACTGGTTTTTGTTTCATGTGTATCTTTCAGTGGAATTCAGAKGCATTTATTTCCTAGCATTTGATATTAAACACTTTTACAAGGTATTTCCTTTCTTTGTCCCACATGGTGCTCCTTGCAGCACGTCCCTTATGCCCTCCTGCCARCTCACACTCTGACAGCAGTCACCCAACAGCATCACCCAAATGGCAAGGGAGGAAAAAATGGACTGTTAACCACTGTCATGTTTCTCTCTTCAAAGCCTGGGACTTCAATATTACTGTTCCTTTTCTCTACTCCTGGTATGAACATTTCCCTCCCTCCCCAGCTTCAACACAAACTCGTGTTGCCTCCCATGGTGCAAATCAGCCTCACTGAAATCACAGCCACCTTGCACAGCCATCCCAAGGCACAATGGTGAGTTGTGGGAAATCGTGGCTGATCTTTGCAGGAAGTAAAGGTCTGAGTATATTGCTGTGGCAGAAGAATGCCAAATGAAATGATTTAASAAGAAAATATGAGTTCTGACAGGTGATCTGAACTCAGGCAATGAGTCAGAATCTCCTGTCATTGTGGAGGCTTGGCACCATATGACCAAAATCAATGTTCTGGATTTTGTGATATAGTTACTGGGATTATTAAAATGACTGTATTTGCCCATTGGAGTGTACAGGATKAAACATATGGTACTAAACAAGCCAGCAAAGCAGTCAAGGGGCTGCTACATGAAGGGATTTGTTCATAAACATTACAGGGCAAGGCAAAAGCCGTGCTCCTGTGAGTTAATTTAGCTGCGTTTGCTATAATGACAATGTAATTATAGGAGTGCAATTCAGGAGATTTATCTTTTTAATTAGTAAACTCCCATGTCCTTCAAAAATCTCCTTTCACAGCTACAGAGCCACCTGCGTCAAAGTGCAGCGGGGAGCCCTTGCTTACTCACGGCTCCCGCGCTCCGGCTCGCCCCACGCTGCAGAGCTGCCACAGCTCCAAGCAGATGGTCCCCCATCAAACCCTTCCTTCCCCTGTCACTTACCATTAATAAATTGGATCATTGTTAGCGTGCTTTATAATTTCCTCGGACGTTTTCCTCGTGGCAGCGTGTTTGCTTTCGGTGGTGCCCTAAATGCGTGGACATATAAACCCATGTAGCCTGGCACCAGACGTTTCCTAATGGTAGTTTCAGCTGGAAAGATTTTTTTTTCCCCTGGAAAGAACTCAGTGCACTCACAGTGCTCCCTGATCTTGCTGTGCAGAAGCAAGCCAAACTCTAGGAGCTTTGCCAAGAGCCAGAGTCCACTCTTAGAAAAGGCAAGTGGTGCCCAAGCAGTACATATCTGCTCTCACAGAGAAGTGAATCCTCAGACCAGCGCTGTCACAGGGGAAGCCAAGAGAAACATAGTCTATATGAGCTCTATCCTGGCCATTTTTTGTGATCCTATCTGTCCTTTCTTGTTTGCCTGATGTTGGTTTAACTAAATTATGTAGAACCTGCTGAAAGAAAAGACTAACAAAGCCCTTAGAAGTAGAATAATGTTCATATTTAATTTTCAAATAGTTGTTACAAACTTTTCGTGTCTTGGAGGCACAAAAGAGTAAAGGTTTGTAACTTCATCCCTGCTGTGTTTCTGGTAGTACCCATACCCAGGGACCCACCAGAGCTCCTGGGAAGCCACTATTGAGTGTGTGCATGCAGTGAAGGATCCAGCTCCTCAGTGGCTCAATCATAAGAAGCAAACGACAGAGATAACAGTAAAACTCGATACTAACACAGAATTGCCTCAGTTAAAAACACAAAGCTGTTTTTTTCCTTCTTTTTAAATGCTGGGAGGGAGGAAGGAACTCCACCATTCACCAAGGCCCAAGGAAACTCTGTGAAGGGTTTGTGCTGGGGCAAAACATCAGTCACCTGCCCTTGGGGAGAGAGGAATGTGGACAGTTTGCATAAGGCACATGTTGTCCTCATGTCCAGGCCCCTTGGGAGAACTCAGGTTCAGGTTTGGATTTGGCACATCACAGCTGGCACTGCAGGGTCTCTCGGTATTCAGACAATCACTGGCACCCCACATCTTCCTGAGTGTCTGCTCAAGCCCCATTTCCCATACTGAAAAACACCTGGACTGGAAGGTAAGGAAAGGTGCATGGGCTGGAATGAGTGAAGCAAGTGCCTTGCCTGGCTTCACCAGCTGCCAGTGTGCCTGTGTCCCTACCACCAACCACAACCAAAAAAGAAATGTGTAAATGYTTCCTGACAATAACACTTTCTCTGGGCATTGCTGGAGGTGTCCTATCACTGCCACCCTGCTGACAGCACTGGGTCCTCAGAGGCTGTCAGAACAAAAGCATTGCTGAGCTGTTGCCTGCMCTCAGGCAGTCCCTGGGCTGGCAGTGGGAGAGCACAAGAAGTCCTAAAGATGAAGACAGAGCAGGAAAAAGGACACTCCTCAAACCAGCTTCCAGGGAAAACCTCTACACATCAACACACACAGACTGCAAAACTAAAAATGCAAATGGTAGATCAGTTCAGAGAGCTCTTTTGGTTTTTTTTCTAGCAATGACTTTACTTACAGCTGAGATCTCAAAGCAAGCAGAAGTGATAACGGGAACACTTATGAGGAATGAGTAGATTAGAGTATGCCAAAAGAGAAACGTTGCTTTTTAAGCAATGCAAGATTTTCACTCCTGCTGAGTTTGAGCACTGGTTTGAGCACAATATTTCCTCTAAAACTTGATCACACAGAGCCACATCATAACAAAGGGTGGGTGAGCTAAAATGACCTTACGTATACCTGCTGATTTCCTACTCTTCAGGAATCTCAAAGCCATTTACAAGAGTGGTGAGCAGAGGAGTAGATGAATTAAGTCTTGSAAAGCCTTTGGGAGAGATGGAGACAGGCAACAGTATTTTCCCATTTTGAAGGTGGCAATAAAAGCAGTAGCCTGTCACCAATGGTTTGTTTCAAAGGTGTCAATGCACAGAAGCAGTGGTAGCTTAGCTAACCTGACATGGATCCTTCTCTCCCTGGGCCATAAAGAAAGTTAAGGGCAACTGACTCAGGTGTATCCAACTGCAGCAACTTTTTGGTTGATTTTGTATCATAGCCCAAAACAGCAGCAAGAGGAGGAAAAGCTGATTTCATAAAGGCCCCTTTCAGTTTTGCTTAGAAAAATGCACTTCCAGGTCCAACTGGGTGACAGCAGCTATTTATGAAGTGACCATGGGTGCTTGATGCCTGTAATCAAATAGATCTGCTCCCTGGGGAGGGGTCACCAGCCAGGTGGGAGCTGTGTGCCCAAGTGTGTCTGGGCTCTGCCTTGGTGCTTATAGCTCCCCAGCTGTGTTGCACCACTGGCTCGTGCACTGTCAGCTCCAGCACAAGGTCTCTGCGAATCACATAAGCTGAAGGTAGAAGTGCAAGACCCACCCAGCACCTTCATCATCTTCCAAGACATGATATTAAAGGGGCTGGTATCCCAGGTTTCTTCTTGGAGTAAAGTCCTCAGATCTGTGTTGGAGGAAGTAAATGAGGGAAAAGCAGAGCCATAGCCCAGGGTCACATTTCCTAATTGACAACCTTCCTGGTTTGCTTGTGCTCTAAGAGTTGCTTTCTTCTTCCCCAGCACCGCCAGTTCTTACTAGAACATGGATATACCTTTCATCAGAAACATGGCCAATCTCAATGTTATGTCTGAATTAGACATAAGCATCTCATGTTGATCACTATCTGTTTGAAACTGTATTTGACCTATAACATGGGATTACTGCATGTTTTTAAAAAGGCTTTCAATTCAAAAGATGCTTAAATTTAGTCTGCTTTTGATATGGACAAGAATCCAAATTTTATCTCTCTTTTTTTCTCGCTCTTTTTTTTTTTTTTAACCTACATAAATTGCACTTGCAGTAACAAAGTTCTGGCTTGGAGTAGTACCTTGCTTTATGGCTAGCTCCAAACAAGGCTTAGTGAGCAAATATTTATTTTAAATGTGAAATTTAAAGGTTTGTGCACCTTTAGTGCTAGAATGATTTGCAGAATACTGGATCACTGCATGACACTGAGAAAGACCTTATTCATTGCTTCCAAAAAGCTATTAAAAATATCCCATAAGAAGATGAGTTGCTTAGAAGGTGTCTGTGTAGCAGAAGATTAAACCTACCTCAGTCAGACAATGTTTCATGGTTAGACCACCAGGCACTGCTCTTCTCTTCATAAACCTTATTCCACTATATCATTTCTTCTTTAATGTACTCTACCTGGCTTCCTGCTGGGGATGATCTATGTGCTTTGTGAAAGTAGAAACTAATATTATTCTGGGGGACGGAATAGGAAATAGAACTTAAGCTGATTATTTAATTTTCATCCAGGAAATTTTGAAGACTGAACAGCATTTGTTTTGTTGTTGTTGTTGTTGTTGTTTTCCCATTAAGAAATTATGGCTTTTTCTCTTTACTTTTACTGAGAACATAATAAATACATATTTTCCAAGCTACATTTTGCATAAGGGGATATATCAAAGGATAAAACTCTGAGATTATTCCCCCCTGCAGCCCCCTAAGACTCTAGGCCAGCTCAGATCCCTATGAGGCTTTGAGGAGGGACTATCCCAGAGGTAGGATCTGAATTACCAGAGGGCACTCTCCCCAAGAGATGTCTGAAGCTCTTTATTCGTGGGGGTCCATGCGGGAAAGAGGACGAACAAGGAAATACAGTCTTATATGGGCTTATCTCAAGGAGGGGATATTTGGCCCCTGGCAATGGGATAGGGTGAGAGGGGAAAGTCAGGAAGGATATCTAAGCATTCCATATCCTGAGGGGAGGAAAACACTTTCTCAGGGGAAATACAACATCACCCGATGAATCAAATTTGCTTCTGGGAAGGCCATGTGTAACTCCAGGAAAGTATGTGGAGATAAAACACACCTGTGGTTAAATTAACTGTGGAGAGGATTGAAGTGCTCMCTGGAATCAATGAAGCAGCCTTTTACAGCAGGAGAGGCTGTGGTCTGTAGGCTGCTGAGTGGATCATACAGCTGTTTGAGAGAGGAGAAGCAGAGGAGCTCCACTGCCAGGTTATCGAGGTTGCTTTYATCTTGGMACCTCCCTGGGTGAGAAATGTGGTGGTCACTCTCTCCTCTGTGCACCATCTTCCCCTTTCCTGGGAGCAGATGGCGTCCAGTAAAACCRCAGTAAGGAGGAGCAYTGGGAGTRTTCCAGRGACTTGGACAAGGTGACAATGGGGAACAGTGACATAAACCTCAGAGGCACAAGCCCAGCCTCCACTGGCAGTTTTCTGCAGCTCAGGGCAGGCAGATAGGATTGAGGTTCAGGCCTGCAGATATCCCTACAGGGAATTCAATCTCTCAGTGGCTTTAATTGCATAAAGTCAGAAGTGCCTGACTCTTGCCTCAGTCCTTTTTATCCATGTAATTTTTGAAACAAACAAAAAAGCCAAACAAAAACCAAACCAAACAAACAATCCCCGCCAAGCAAACAGAAAAATCCCATATAATGAAAATAAACCATGTCTCTAAAAAGAAGTTAAGGCATGTGGGAAAAAAGAATGAGGTTTGGAAGAGTAAATGCTCATAGTACTTCGATGTATTTGCCAAGGCAAGAGACCTGTTCCCTCTATCTATGGTCAGAGAGGGGAGAGCATTTCCTCAAAAAAGAGATCCAAATCCCTCCTGCTAGCTGCCTGCAGCTAGAGTGTGTGATCATTCTGAAGCTGGTCATACCATGTCCATGGGCCATATTGATGGCACCTTCCCTTCCCTTCCCTTCCCTTCCCTTCCCTTCCCTTCCCTTCCCTTCCCTTCCCTTCCCTTCCCTTCCCTTCCCTTCCCTTAACAGCAACTGAGCAGAGAGACCCCTTCAGCAGT
>CADDXX010000163.1:109680-140206 GCA_902810485.1 Alauda arvensis | reverse complement strand
GCAGAGCACTCTGTGGGGGTTTAGGGCTCTGGGTTTAGGTAGGACACATCAGAGCTCTCTGATCTATCACTCACTGTTATTCCTGTGTATCACCAAAATAATGGCGTTTCCAGGCCAGCTGCACCCTTACTGGGCTATAAAGTAAATTGTCACCATTTTGGCCACTGTGATCAAAGCACCCACGTGAGCAAAGGGACAGACTTTTCCCAGTCTTCTCAGTCCTGCATGGAGTAGTCCTGCTGCACATCTGTTGGACTTCTACACACTCTCCATCTTAGGTGCTGTCTAGCTCATCTCCCCTTTCACGSATGTGGGGCAAGCAGGTCTCATTTATAACAAGTATTTCCACCCAGGGTCAGAAAGTTATCACACCAAGATGATTTCTTAACTGAAAATTGATTTCTTCTTTTTGGGGGAAGGAAGGTAAGGAGTGAGGWAAAAGGGAAGGCACCAAAGAGACAGAGAATGATGGGCAGCTGGTAGATAAGGGAAGCAGTGAAGTGGAAATGAAAGCTTCCATATCATTGCAAACAGATAAATTCATGCACTGCACTAGGATGTCACAGGCTGTAATCATAAAAAGAATCAAAGATACATAATAGCACCATTACTGGAAAATATGAGAAAGACTTGAAAGATATAGTATCATCAAAACTCTCTTACACTGAATATTTTGCCTCTGTTTTGTGCAAAAATAGGCAGAGAAATTGTTCTTTCTGCCCCCTATTATAGGCAAGTTATCACCCTTTCTCCACATATCCTCTAGTTTAAAGCAAAAATAAAGGCAGTACGTAAGAAAAAACTATATGACAAATGAAGTCATAAAACACCATACCAGAAGTCCAATATTAGAAGAACATTTAGGTTTCCAAGGCTGCAAAGCCAGCTGCAGGGAAATGACTGTGACAAAGTTGCCCTTGGAGTTTTTACTCCAGTAACCCTGTGTGTCCATGTGCATGTACCCAATACAAACACAGATTTTCACTTCACCCTCATGTAATTGTTTTGTCAGGATCTTTACCTCTTCCTTTGGAAGGATGGACACTGTGCATGTGAGCAATGAACACTGTACCTGGTCTGGTTTTCTTTCTAGCCTTMTCAGAAAATGCATAGCCTGGTGCCTCATGCAGAGCCTGGTGAAACGCCTGCACCAGTCATCAGGAACTTCTCAGTAACCTTGAACATGTCCCAGGTCATGTCCTCTATTTTTATCCTGGGAGTTTCCATCCTCCTTCCAGCACCTCTTCCAGTACCTTAAAGAGCTGTATAAGTAGGTCTGTTTTCCCTGTTTTCCAGCCACAGAACTAAGAAGAGAGATGTAACAACTTCCTCTGCCACAATTCACAATGTAACAACAGATCTGCCACAATTCAGCCAGAAAGTTTAATAACTGAGAAAGATTTCAGCAAGCAATATATATATATATATATATATATATATATATATATATGTTTGTTTGTTTTTTCACAGAGATGTCTGGGCAGGACTTTCAGCAATGTAGAAAACTGTACATATAGAAAACAGTACATATAGGTACAGATTTATGTGCAACTCTGTGTGTATAGATCTCTCCCTGTAATTCTACATACACTACAAACTCCTGGCAAATGGGAAGAGAGACTTCTGGAATACAGGACAGTTAATAAACAATATAAACCAGCAGCAAAAGTCGATTATCCACGTCCATAATCCTCCCACATTTAGCAAAATACATGCTTGCACTGAGTGGATCTACTTTTCCACAGCAATAAAGCTTTTCTGGATTGACAGATTTAGTGAATTAGGCTTTAGCTGAGAGTTATTAAAACAACTTTGACAGATTTACTAATGCCTGGGCTTCTTGTGGATGGACAGAAATGCTGAACAGGAATGAATCTTTCACTTCTGCYGCATTCCTTTCCAAAATACAGATCTTTAAAGTAACTTTGTTCTCTGAATAAATTTTTTCTCTCTGATGGGCTGATTTGTAACCCTCAGCAAAGATCYGTGGTATTCTTGGGATCACAAGAAGATGAAATCAGAAATGCTTGGCCACTAGCCCCTTCTTTTCCTCACCAGTGATCCAGGGTTGCTTCCTGACTCTAAAGACTCCTCTGCGGAACAGTGCTAACAACCTGATGGAGAGGCCAGATGGCTGGCTGTGTCACTCCAGCATTTTCCAATTAAGTTAAGGATGAACCATGTCCTTGACTCTTCTTGCAGCTCAAGGTCTGCATTTCCTCCCTGAAGGGATGGAGTCAAGAGGGGRAAGAAAGCAGGATGGCTCCTATGGACCATCTGCAGCCAAGTCCTTGAGGCAGGAGCTGCAGCAGAGCCAGGGATTCATGGTGTGGAGTTGAAGCTCAGTGGCCTAGGCAGCAGAAGGGGTCATAACCCCCAGGCATGAGAAAGGGCATTTCCATTTCAGGCTTTCACCCCTTTGTGACTTCCCGGAGATGTGAAACCAAGTGACACAGCAGACATTGCCTCTGTCCCAGACACACCCTCAAGGCTCTGCAGCGGCTTCTGTGAAATGCTGGTGCAAAAGACAAATGTTCCTCCACAGGAAAAAATCCTGTGACAAATAGTAAGGAAACAGTTAACAGTGTGGAGAACAAAAGCCAGTGTTTTAGAAACTGGAGGMTAAATGACAGGTAAGGAGGATGTTTGATTTCTACTTTCTAGATTAGAAACATGTAATCTAGAAATSTGGCCCACATCTCACATCATGAAAAGTGGTGTGGGTTTGGCAGTGGGTAGTTATAATTTCAGAAAGCTCAGCTCTCTATTCAAAGATTTCCAACAAGAATAAGGCCTGGAATAATGTCCCTGGCTGACGTATTGCAAGGTATTCTGATGACAGTCCCTTGGATGGCATTAGAGGGAATGTGTTTAATACCATGTGCTGCACACTGCAGTGGATTGGGTGCATTTCCTTCATTATGCTTCTCATCAGGACCTGCCACAAGCAAGCAGGTGCCAGTGGGARGTAATCATGATGATTCATGCCAAAGTACTAAACCAATAAGCCCAGGGGCAACAGGAATCCCCGTGTGGCTGGTGGTGCAGTTTGTCAGTGGAGCTGCAGGGCAGTGGAGTGGGAAGCATCATTRCTGGTACTCTGGCACACATTATAGCAGTGCAACTCTTTGGCATGGAGACYCAATTGTATTCTCCAAAGACCTCACTGTAAAACCGTGTAAGACTGCTTCTGTGCCCCTGCCACCCATCTCGACTTCCTGCCCCTCTCCCTGCTGGAGGGCTGTAACAGTTTWGCTAAATGCATCTTAGAGAGAGAACTGCTGTGGATTTTCAGTGAAGTGACATTAAACAGCTTAGAGCTACCCCCAAGAAAAGAGCACGGTAAGTGCCAATCATTGGTATGTAAATTTCTATGAAGGCACCAAAAGGTGCCTCATTTGTGCTAACCTGAACTGCCCTGTAAGAAAGCACATACACCCACAGTAGGAAAATCTGTAAATCCATGTCATCATTCACTCTGCTGTTTCTCCCTGGGCTTGAACTTTGGGATAAAATACTTAAGTGAGGTTTTTTTTCCCACTGACCAAAGAAAAAGAACGCCAGTGTCTCCTAGAAAAACCTGTCATACAACAGYATGCATAGGGACTGTATGGTCCAAGTGAACAGGAGCACAGCTGGCTGCATTGCCAGAGGGCTTTGAGTCCTCTGCAGAGATGTAGCCAATAGGAGAACCTGTACTATGCTGGAAGCAGAGAAGCGGTTTTATCTGTGACTTCCCTCACCTCCTTAATGCAGGTGTCTGCAGCTTTTATGGTCCTCCCCATTATATTGAGCAATTTGGTCAGTCTGCATGGCTGTACATTATAATACTCTGTTCAGAACTTCTCACTCACTTCAAAAGAAATTCTGTCTGGAAAAARGTGTTMAAGAGGGTTTGGTCAGAGAGAGATGATGAATTGCAATTATGTTTCCCCCTAGCTGCAACCCGCCYGTAGTAAGACCTGAAGTGATGCCTTTGAAAGCAAACTGCCTTAAATTTTTGTTATCACTTCTTAAACTAAAAGACCTTGCACACATGGTAAGAACTGCCAGCATCTCTGCACTGAAGGTGGTGTCAGCAGCACTGGTGTTATAAAGCCTCCTTTCCCCCATGAGCTTTCAGCTCAGCTGTGAAATTTCCTCCAGGCTCAAGCTCTCTTTTAAAGTGCTAGCTAGGAAGTGATTTTATTTTCATTGATTTTGACTGTTTTTACARTGTAAACAGGAAGGTGAGTGTATGTAAATTATACTAGAAGGTAAAAAAATAAAGGCACATGCTTTTATTTAATCCACTTTGTTTTTCTCTCTTTCTCACACTTCGTAATATTTACATTTAAAATAATATGCCACAGCAGTTGATCACATGTAATGAGATCTTTTCTTTATTCTTCTGGTGGAAAAAAGATAAAAATCTGAAAGGCTGGGTCCAAAACTGATCTCATAGATCTGACTTCAAATATTTGACTTAGCAGCTGTTCTCTTGCTAAATGAAATCAGAACCAGAGTTTTCTGTCTTGCAGAAAACACTGTCTCTCTTTTACACAGCATATTTAACCTGCAGCCCTTAATTGGTCTAATGATTAAGTACCACATTATTTTTGAGACACCTAAGCTCTTASAGATAAATCTCAGAGACATTATTTGATTTAAAATCAGTATTAGTGATTTGATGACTAGTGATTTGCTATTAAGTTCCACTGGCACTGAGAAAATACAACCTACCTCAGTAAAAAAGCATCAAATATGAGTGTCTCAGACTTTTAATTATGATTATCAATCTTCTTTTCTACCTATTTTTTTTTTTCTCTCAAGTCCACATGTTAATCTATGCATTGCTCTCCAAATAATTGAACAAAATCAGGTCTCATCTGAAGGAAGCTGCTGTAGTTTTCCACAAGGTGAAGGATCTCAGAAATCCTGCAAAGCAAAATATCTTCTGGTGAGTTCTGATGATTAAAAGACAAGATGCAAAGTAGGATATTTCCTGGGTGTTTTGTGGGTTTCTTCTGTTCTCTTTACCTTTCATTCTTTTCTTCTTGGCCAATTACTTTCTCTCCCAGTTGCACTCACATGTACTTTTCATAGAGAGAGGATACCTACAGAGGTTAAAAATTCATTGGTAAAACATATATGCATCAGAATAGCATTAATTTGCAGTTAACCAGTAGATGCTGCAAATTAGGAAGTGACTAAATGCAAAATAAAAATGAAAATCATGCATTATAAAACATATTCTTTTCATTTATTTGGACAGTTGTAGTTCGTTTTTAATTATTAATGGTAATACTCCTCAATATGCTAGTAAATGTTCTGGTTTATATTTAGTAAAAAATGAAGTCTTAGTAAAACATGAAGTCATTACAGCACTCAGCTGTTAATTATTGCTTAGGGATAGAGGGGAGATTACAAATTTTGTTCAGGTTAATGAAGCATGAATCAGCTGCCTCCTACTGCAAGGAAGAGCTGAATATCTTATGTGCTACTGCAGACACACTCAGTCTGCAGTCTCTTTGTTTTTACACTAGCTTGRATATCAGCCCCTGAAATCAAACCTTCAGAGATGCATTTCAGAGCTGTTGATAGCAGGGAGAAGTCTGAATTGATYCAGCTTCCACAGAACTCAATGAGACTTCATTAGAGATTTTGCAGTTTCCAATTTGGGGCACTACAAGAGTCACTGAGATCACTTGCACTGTTTGGAGAAGTAAGAAGKGTGGATTGTCTGCACCAAATCCAGTCAGTTCTGCCAGGATGACTGCTGGAGCAGTGTGCAACTGCCCCCTCCACATTTGTGCGCAGCTATGGGGGAATGTGGCCAGCCATCAAGAGCTCTATGAGGCAAAGCAACGATTTTGGATCCCCTCTGCTGACCCATTCATTCCTCAGGKAGTGGACAGAAAGGCTGGAGGGACACTCACTTTGCAATGCTATCTAAAGCTACTGCAAAAGATTTTGAGTACACRCCTAACTTGGCCCTCTGCTTGGACTGGTTTTGCACACAGCCTCTTTGACAGTATTTCCTCTAACACACAACGTGCCACACTTTGTTYAGTTGGCAAGAGAGACCCTTCAGCTAATACAACCAAAGAGTATTCAAAAATGCCTGTAAAAATAAAAGCTGCTGACTCATATGGCTGGTGCCTCCAGTCCCTTTTATTACCTTTTACAGGCATGAATGGGTTCTGACTTGCAGAATTACTGTAGAAACCAAGCATGATAAATACCAGCAGTCAAAAAAAGCTGTGCCCGCATAACACTCCTGGATCTATTTTTAAAAAACCTCTAAAAATCATGATAGATGTACTCAACAATTTTAACTGGGAGAGAATGCAAGTCCTAGCTGAAATTCCTTGATTGTCCCAACCAAAGATGAACTTGGATGACAGATTTGGTCACAGCTTGCACAGCAAAAGGCTTCTAATGCTCAGAGCTATTAACTCTAAAACAGACCCTGAACTGTTGTAATGCAAACTCTTGCAAGAAAGCACATGCTTGAAAGGTCACTTCCTCTTTGTGGAAATTTTGTGCATGGGAACAAAAAGTTGCATTCATTGTATAGGTTAGTAGCAGTAAATATTTCAAGGTGTTCTAGTCCTGAGACTTCATGTAAGAGGGGATGAATTTTGACCCTGCAGGAAGCTACCCTGGAATCTTAACCAGCAGCCCGAGTCCAGAGGCAAAAAAGGAGGTGAGAGCCCTCTCCTCCCCTGGCAGGTTAGGGTGGGTACAAGGACCATCCTTCTGGAAGGTTTAGTGGGAACATCTCTGTGCTTATCTCCATACAGTAGGGTTCTCTGCTATTAACAGGCCCCCTTTAGCTCTTTTTTATTCCATCAAACCAGACTGTTCATTAAACATTAAATATTTCTTTGCGTACTTAGCCGGCACAGAAAGAAAGCTTAGCACAGGAAGCTTTGCCACAGGAAGGTTTATCCCTTGTCAACTCATGGTGTCTCTACTGGAACAAGCTGGTTTGCTTTCTTCACCTGAGTAGCTGGTAGTGAGGTTTGGACAGAAAGACAAACCTCTTTTTGTTATTGGCATTGTTAGCTGGCAATATCACCACTAGATCTCAGTCTGAATAGATATAAAATATTTTTTTTCCAAATTTTCTGCATCTTTTTTTTCATGTAGAATTTAGGAAGTTTAGGAGGGGCAGTCCCTGTGTCATGTGAAATCAAACAGCAATTGTTAAATATGGCAATTTCTCATATCAGCTGGCATTTTCCTAGTATTTTCCTKCTCTGTGAAAGTGGAATGAATAACATTTCCTATAGACTGAGGGATGCTATGAGAAAACCTGAMCTGCAGTGACTGAGGCCCTTCAGTCCAGTGTGAAGCTGTAGCTGGGCCATGCCCCTCATGCATGGCAGGACCCTGACAAGCTGGCAACACCCTTATCCCATCACCTGAACATCCCTTGACCACCGAGGAGAGATGTAGCCCCTGAGGGCTGMATCTGCCCCAGCAGTGATTCTCACTGTGATGTCTGTAAAGGGTTTTGTTGGGATTTGTGTCCTGCAAAGACTCAGCTCCTGTCAGGATGTGAACAACCTGGCTTCCCTCTTATCCCTGCTTTTCTGCTTTTGGGTGTGCAGGAAAGCAGCCCTTGTGATCTGGGACAGAGCACAGAAAGTAACAATGGTGTGAGTGAAAACCAAGTGTTCCTGAGGTTTTGTATTTAATCTGCCTCTCCAGGAACACTGCCTCTTGTACACCATGTGTCTGCTTTCTCCKCAGGATCAAGGGGTTATGTTAGAGAAAAGCATGCTAAAATGGTACCTTTTTCTGCCCTCTCCCAAGCAGCCATCTGGCAGCCATCAGTCATGGAGATGTGATGCATCTGGAACACGCACTTGAGTAATCATCTGGGGTCGCATTGCAAAGCTTTCTGCAGGTTTGACAGTATCCATCATCAGATAAAAGCTGGCATCTCTTTGTAAGTGAAAAGCCAAGTAAAACCTGAGTGAGAGCACCTGTGTTGGACATGACCGTKATTATCAMCAAAACTACCTCTGAATTCTTTGTGCCACATGAAAGAGGTGCTTAATGCATAGGTGAGATGGACTATGAGAAAAAAACAACACGGCTCTGGTCTTGTGCTATTTATGGACCYAAAGTATGACTGAGCATGGTTAGGATTTGCAGGATCCTAAAGATGGAAGCTAGCAGCGAATTTGCTGTGGGAGTTGTTGCAGAGACTGCCTTCACAAATGAGAAAAGGTAGGGAAAYATTTGTCTGGAATGTGTTCAGGAAGAGACACAATGACAAAACAAGGTTTCTTCCCCCATCATTACCTCTGCCTCAGCTGAGTAGGCAGGGTGTTGTCTGTGCCGCCTGCCACTGGTGAGCAGAATCTAATTCATCAGCCTCACTGCAGATGGTGCCATCCCCTGGGACCTCAGTCAGCTCATGATCCATGCCAGCATCCTCACAGGGAGAGGGGAGGGAAGGAGAGAGGCTGGGAGAAAGCTGCCTCTGGGAAACTGGGGACTTTGCCTTTTCTCCACACAGCTGAAAAAGGCAATGATGCCATTCCCAAAGACTGTGAGGGCAGCTGGGCTTTAAAATTAAAGTGAACTTAGACAGCTGTTGCCCTGCCTTCCTCAGAGCAAGGAGGTGCTCTGGTGAGGGAGCAGCAAGCCTAGGTGTTGTATCTACTTCTCATTTCCTAAAACCTTTGTCGTTTCTGGCAGCCCAGGCAGCAACTGCAACAGCTCCTGGCTATGGGAGAGCAAAGAATTCCACTCCAGTGAGCACTGGCCTGTAAGATCTAGGACAGCAGTGGCCACACTGCCAGCTGATGGTCTGGGCACTGCTTGGTGAGACAGGCATTTCCCTTCCACGCTTACACAGTATAGAGGAAAGGTTTATCTTTTATTTGCTCCTACAAGCAGGGCTGGGAGTCAATAGATGGATTAGAAATAAATACAGAAACAAACTGCTGAAGTAGACAGTGGAGACTGTTGGGCAGATTTCCACTGGCCTCATGCAATGGCAGATTTCTGGGTGTTGCAGAAGGCTGSAGGCATTGTGGCGGATCAGTTCCTACCAAGGCTCTCCCATCCTGTCCAGAGAACACTCTTCCTCAGAATACTCACTGTTCATCTTGTACACAAAATTGAAATATGTGTGAGCAAAGAAGTAGTCCCAWGTTTAATTTCCTTATAATTTCCCATGGGGGAAAAATACTGAAAAGGAAGAAAGTTTCTAATAAGTTATTATATTTATGGGAGAAAAGGGGCATGCCTCATCCTTGTAAAGAAATATTTCCTCCACCCCTTCCTTGCCTTTGGAAGGAATCAAATAACTATTAAAAAGTACCTTCCTTTTAAAAAGGACAATCAACATWTTGATTAAAAAGAGCTTTTAAGTATTTATATCATTACCTCTTTTGTCCCCCTGGCAGCATCTGTCTTGTTGACTGCTCGGCATCTGGCATGTGCTGCCTCATGTCAAGAAGGCCCTGATTTCTCATTCAGACAGGGGCTGGGTGAGAGAACAAACGTGTGTATACATGGAGAGGCTTTTGCCAAAAGAACAAGGCCATTTCCCTGACTGCTACTGCTGCTGGTTGTTTGGCCAGAGTACTGCTGGAACACAGCACCCCTTTCTTCCCACTGCAGCACGCTGTGAGGACCAGATGGCTGCCTCGTCAGGGTCAGCTCTCCATCAGCGCTTCTGTGGGCACTGTGGCCAYGCAGGGCATTTTAGGTCAGTATTCCCAAAATTTCATCTGCTCATGGAGGAGATGCACTTTTACTCTTCCAGGCTTCCTTGTTTTTCCACAGGTCATGGCGGGACATCCAAAGCACTCAGCTTTGGCTTGGCAGTCAGTGTTTTCCCTCTYGGGGCAGCAGGCTGGAGCAGGCTATCATGGGGCACTTGGGAAAATCCCAGCTCTTTGTTTGATGTATTCACATCCACCCCACACATGGCAGGAGACCTTTGAAATTTGCAGGATCAGCCTTATTTTGTGCATATTCATTTCTCCAAAACTATCTTTGGTAACAGGATCGATGACTCACACAAACATTAGTCATACTTTGCACTGCTTATAATTCCTTGCCTTGCAGAATTTCAAAGAGTGTTTCAAAGATGATTTAAAATATCCACAATCCATGGATATTGTGGATATCCATATAAGATGAAGTGGAATAGGTCCATTTCAAATGTAGCTTAATAAARGTTGAGAGAGCAGTGATTTGCCCAAGACAGAAGGTGGCTGCCAGCTGCTGGGTGAGATGAACACTCCTTTTGCAWTGAGTCCCTTCCTAATTTTATTTTAAGATACATGTACCAGCAAGCCTACTTAGAAGTCAGAAAAATAGTAACAGGAACCTTTTTGGCTCCTACTTCATTATCCCCATGCTTATGCAGYCTTGGTTTCAAATTGAGAGCTGCACTTGTATGTGTTTTTCCTCTGCCAAATCCCCCAGTGAAGAAGCTGCTTGTTGTGGGGCTGGTTGTGCTTTCTTGAATCACCCTTCAATATCTAGAGTGCATTTTTTCATTAATTCTCATTATTAAAACCTTGCTTCTGCTGTCTTCCTGAAGATTTGGAAAGAACCCTGTTACATGCTGAAATGCAACAAATTTTCTTGTTCTGGGTGGGACAAAGGCTTTGACCTGTAGCTGACCATTGGAGCCCTGTGGCCTGAAGGAATGGACAGCTAATGAGATAACAAGTCAAAGTAGAAGCATTTTGTCTGGCCCTCTGCTGCGTGAGCCTTCCATGTGACTGGGGACATGGGAAACCTTGGTTGCATCTGTTGGAGCCCAACCTTTCTGAACTCTCTTCTACCCTCACACAACAGCCCAATTAACAAGGATCAGCCAGAGATGGTCTCTGAGCTTTGCACGTGGCCTCTGTGCGTGTGAGAGAAAATAGAAAGAAACTCTTGGGTGGTCAGGTGGAGGAATGGGTGACAAAGCTAATGTCTTTGGTGTTTTTCACTGACTGTGCTGTAGTGGATACTCTAGCTGGAGGCTGGGTTTTTAAGTCTAAGTTTGCAAGGAAKTTTGGGGTTCATTCTGTTTTATTATAGAGCAAAACTGCTGAAAGCGGAAAGAAGAAAATCCTGGGTCAAACTTGAAAAACAGGTTAAAATGAGGGAGAGATGTTATTTTTTAGTATATCCTGGGTACTTTTTATTTAACTTTTTTCTTTGTATAGCATACTCAGATCATGCTTTTCTGCTCTTGTTTTCTGTATGACTAGAAGCATAAAATTTTGGTTTATATTAAAAAAAAGGAAGGTGGTATTCTCATTTGCTTTCAATGCCTAAGGCTTCAAGAAGCAGAACATGGTGTGAGATGCCAACTTAAGATACAAGCACATGGCAATATTGTATCAATGATTTAGATGTCTCCTCTCATTTTACCTGTATTAGAGAGCAGTGATCCACCCACCAAAACAGCTTGAAAACAAGTAACAAAGTGATTTTATTTTGCTGAGGTGAGGAACAGCCTCCCTCTTCAAATAATGTGCAGTCATTAGCCTTCCCCATTACAGTGCAACRCAGGGAGGGATTACTTTAACCTCGCTTTACTCATTTAGAAATTAAGTATCTGACCTAAGTTAGTTGCCTTATTCTTTCTGCAGTCAATGGAGGTGGTGCCAGACAATGATTCATCCCACCTACCCATGTACCTGGAASAAAAAGAGATGAATCCACCAGAGCTGCCTCCCTCTGTTGCCTCTGGCTACAGAGGAGGTACAGACACCAGTTCAGCTGAGAAACTTCACTTCTGGCCAGGTAAATTTGGGTGAGGTGARGCCCTTTTTGTGCTGACTGAGGGGCCAGGCTGGATCATGGGAACACCTTCCTGGGATCCTTGAGCCTGGGTGTCTCCTCTGACTAAAGCAGAAGCAGAGGGAGCTGAGCCAACCCATTTGTTCACCTAATGAATAGGCTGATGTGTCTCCCCTGTGACACACTGGGCCAATTCCCTACATGTCTGGGAAACAGAGCTGGATCCTGAAAAGAGARGCAAAATAGGCTTGAGTGTGTTTCCCAGGGGAACCATAAGCCACCTGAAAGTAGCCACATGAGGCTGGAGACAGAGAAGTACAGCACTGCTCATTAATACAGGCAAGCAGTCCCCACCCCATCCAAGCCTGGAGGTCCTCGTCACCTTTACCCTCTGGGATTCAGGCACAATGGGGGCAGGTCTTGTGCTCTGTAATTGAAATGTAGCTGCTCATAATGGAATTTCTCCACAGAAACATAAACCTGTGTATCCCTGCTTAAAAAAAAAATTAGTAACCTTGAGTGGTTTTATTGTCCATATACACATCTAGAATATTTTCCTTATATCAAGGTAACCTGTGACTAGATGTCTATCAGGTTATTGTGCATATTGCATAATTAATGGTTTGTTCAGYAGCTTCAGATATCCTATGGATCCCATTTCCTGGAAAGCTGAAGAGAAACACCTTGTTTGCATTCTGGTTATCCTTAATTATTAGCTAAATTATATTCTTACCAAATCTGWACCCTGATGATGAGATTCACCAGTACCTCTCTTTAAGTAACTGCAATGAGATATCTGTGAAAACAGGTACTTTTCTGGAATGAGGACACGTAACAGCATTGGTTTTAACCCTCTCTGCTCCTCTGTGTAGGAACCTACACCCCAGTTTTACATTTTGGTCGCCAACGAACCTTGTTGTCTTCTTCCTTCCTGGGATTTCAGAATGTTTTAASTTAATGGATCTTTGCTCCATTTTACTAATGCAGCTGCTAACTACACYTGTGGAGACTTCTTAGCCAAATACAACACAGACTTTTTTCAATTTCCATCACTCTTTAGACTGGAAGCTAGTGATTTATTGAMGAGAACAACAGCAGGTAGGAAACACAGTGTAAAACAGATCCTCAAATCTGAGAACATGATGGAGAARTCAAATAAAATGGTTGCAGAGGTCAAAAGCTGTGAATCCAAGGACTAGGATTTGAGTWCTGGAAGAGAGAATTGCTGCAGAAGGACCCAAGAGAGTAGATGCATTACAGCTCAGCAATCTATGGAATATCCCATAAAAAAGTCTGACATATGAACAGATGTCAAAATGATAATGGACATAAGGACATATGGACCTATGGACCTATATACATACATACATACATACATACATACATACATACATACATACATACATATATATACATATATAATATAAGAAGTTCAGCTTATAAAGAAAAAAAGTGTAAGTACAAATGAAGGGCAATACCACCATGCATCCTGGTTGATGAGAAGGCTCTAGGATGAAGAAAGCAGGAGAAACCTCTTCTGTTGGTGATAAACTTCAGTGTAGGCWGTACTGTTTGTAATTAGGTCTCAGAAAGAAGTTTATTACCAGAAATTAACTGTAAAAATATCCAGAACAGGCCAAACCCAAGCAAAGTTTAGAAGGAGGTTATTAGTTTAAAAGGAAACAGTTATGGTGATTACCCAGTTTGACCCTTACTGAGGACAAGGCAAGTGAGTGACTGACTTGCTTTTGGGACAGCRTCACCTCCAGAAAGACATTAGGTAACTGGCTGGATCCTTTGGGATGTAGCATTGCATTCCCTTTGGTGACTGTTACCCTGCTGCTGACATTCAGCTAATGAAGAGGAGCTTTTTATTGCATTTTCATGGGCTATTTTAATTCACACTCATCATAATTTCCAGTGTGATTCATGTACTGGCACAGAGCAGCAAGTTTTGCCTGTCTCGAGCTGGGGGCAGAAAGCACTGGAGCTCGGACAGCAGGGAACAGCTGGCCTTTCTCTTGCATAATGCCAGAGCAGGGAAGAGGCAGAGGAGGGGATGGTACTGTTTGGAATGTATTTCCATTTAAAAGAATAAATCCACATAATGGAAGATGACTTTTTGAAGGGCAAGAGACATAAAGGGTCTCACTTTCCATGTACTGAAGGGAAATAACAGCAGAGAARAGAGCAAAGCACCCACCCACAGCTGCTGGCCACAGCCCAGCTGAAGTGACCACATCCTTGGAGTGAGCACAAGGCAGCCTAAGTGGTAATCAARGGAAATGCTAGCAGTGAGTTCTAACAAGCTAATTCACTCTGAAACTTGATTATCCACAACTTAGGAAAACATCCTCTCAGGGGTTTTCCTATTTGTTCACAATTTCTTTGCTGCACTTGTTTCTATTTTTTTTTTCAATTCTGTTTTACTGTAGTTGTCTGGATTCCAATCCTGTGATAATTGAAATGTGAATACTTGCAAAGGTTACGAGTTTCAAAGCTCCTAATTCTGCTCTCACTAGAGGTTGGTACACATGACAGGAGTTTTGCCAACTCATTAGCTCCCTCAACCAAGGGTGTTGCTCCCATYTCTCCTCACTATGCTGCCAAAAGCTAATGCAGACTCAAGTCCTCCAGCAAAAACACTTTTGACATGTTAAGACTAAATTCTGGGAACTGATTTAAGCTCTACCTGAGAGGGACTGTTTGTACCTGAGTGTGTGGGTGCATGCAGAAGAGGGGCCTGAATTAGRCTTTCTGCTGAGTTTGTCAGTTCATCAAGACCTGCAGTTCCAAAACAGAGAGCCAGTCCAGGCCTGTGTCCAGATGCTCTTCAGCTTCACAGAGTTCACAGACTAAATACAGAGCTAACTTTTGGGACTGTCTGCGATCTGTATTCACACCTGCTCTTGCTAAAGCAGAACCCAATTCTGCAGTCCCTCCATGGGAAGCAGAAACATATCCATGATGGTAAGTGCATGGTTATTTTATGGTAGCATGACTAAAGAGGGGCAGAAGCTGCTTGTAGTGATAGCTCAGCCACCTGAGTCCTTTACCCCCAAAACCACAGCATTTAACACTGAAGTCTGAATGCTGAGTCTGGAGTGAAAATGGGGAATGAAAAGGCACACAGCTTTGGACTATGAAAAACTTTGGAGCTGACACTTTGGACTATGAAAAATATCTTCCACACTTTTTAAGTCTTAGTTTGCCTTTTCAGGAAAYACTGAATATGGCAGTGGGTAAGTGTTATTAAAAAAGTAAAATGAGAAACAGTCTTCATTGCCCYGGTAACCATACAAGCTTTGTAAAAACCATCATGGGAATAAGCGACCTCCTGTCACTCCTTAGCCAGAAGTTAAATTTGGAAAATAACAGGGCATCCCACAAGGATGGGACAGGAGGCAGAGAGGCTTTCTGTATTCTGCCCTGGTTTTGCCCTTTCTTCACTCTTCCTTTTCTGTTTACGTRAAGAGGATATTGATTCCAGAAGTGTCAGAGGCAAGGTAAGTCAAAGCTCCTCTTTGTTTTTCTGGAGGGAGGAGGTCAGCCTTGTTCCAAATCCAATGCTCCTGGTACGCTCTCCTCCTCTTTATGCAGCCTGGGAAGTCTCAGAGAGCTGCTGGTTGCATTTACACTAATGACTGTTTTTCTCCCTCTGCCTCCCCCTCCAAGCTTACTAAGCTTTTTCTTTCAGCATGACCAATAAAGCATGAATGCAAATAGGCCTGAAGTTTTTTCCCCCTCCTTTCATTTTTATTTTGCCACTTTTAGAAGTAACTGAAGAAAACAGTGTCATTCTGTTCCWGAAGAGCTTTTATACCAAGCTGACACTGTACATTTAAATATGTATTGCTTCCTCTATCATTTGCATTTTAATGTTCCAAACCAATAATCACGAAGTCTTGTGTGAAACTGTGAAATAATAAGGATGGAGAGAAGCTTGGATCTGATTCTAAACCTTGCTGAATTACACCTAGAGGTTGCAATTCTGTGAGACACCCTTCTAAGAAATTTATTTAGATAAATGTAGATGTTCTGCAAGAGTCTATGCTGAATTGCCCTGATTGTTTGTCTGAAGACCCCAGCTTTTAGATACTTGTCTGCACAGCCTAGCAGGCTTTTTCCAGGGCAGCTGGTGCCCTGGTAATGTGTCTTCACTCTGTTTTGGAGAAGTTGCCCTCCAGGTATGCTGAAGAGCAGACTCSTTCATTGTTTTGCCAATTGCCACTGATAGCATTAATCCGGTGACATTTCACAAGCAGGCTGTCTACCCAAGGCTGGTCTGTAAACAGCACATGTGGTTCATGTTACAAAAACAAGTCCCCACCTAAGGTCATAACATTTTTGTGTTCTGCTTTATTTTTGCCATCATTAAGCTCCACAGTACAGAACAGAAGGGCAGCATATCCTATTCAGAATTTACGCTGTAAGAATTTTGTCTTATGTGCAAAGCAACCCATTTGCAAGAAATTATTACATTGTGTAATGTAAGAAAATGCTTTATCTGTGCTTCTTTTGAATAGTGTCTGTAAGTGATGGGTTAGCTCGGAAGAAATAACTACTGGTGGCCCAATTCTAGAAAAGTATTTTTGTCTGCAATTTACTCTGCTTTTTTTTTTTTTGTTTTGCTTTCAAGAGAAAAATAAATCCAGCTATAAAAGCAAAATACATTTCTTGCATCACAGCTGTCATGAATTTAAATTACCTCTTGGATCCTTAGCACACAGTGTATCTCCACTGCAATCTTTTGCTTCTTTATAAATATGAAGCGCTGAAGAACAAGATATTGAATACTTGAGGTATAAATCTGCTGGAAAAGTTTTCTTCTCAKTCTTAGGATGGAACCAGAAACAAACCTTTGAATAGCACAAGAACCAGTATGGATGTTTATTTAGGGCTGTAATGATGCTCAAGATATTTCTCTTACACCTTTAATTAAACTGCTTTACTGGTTCTTTGCCTGCTTTGCCTCTTTTCCTTCCAGGCTTTCCTCCAGGCCACAGATTAATGCTTTCATTATGAACAACTTCACTATGAAGCTAAACCCAGGTTATGAGGCATCCATCTCTTCCTCACCATTTCCCCTTCTCTCTCCCTTTCATCTTCTTAAAGGTGCAATCAGTTTCAAGAGAAGATGAAGGTGAGAAGAGCAAATAAGAGGAAACATGAACAGAGTTAGAATAAGAAAAGTGTGGATACCTAGAATTACCCCTGCTTTATACCTACAGTTTTACTTTTTCTATCTTTTGTATTGTATTTAATTTCCAGTAAGGTTTCCCAGGCATTTTGAAAAGCTGCTACATTATAATTTAATTAAGTCTTTGTATTTGCTGCTAACAAGATGTTATCTTCATCATTCTTGGAAGCTTGTCTTGGGTTGTGGGTTGATGTGGATTTGCCATCGGCACAGAAACATTTCCTGCACAAACACAAACTGTTAAAGCTTCCCCATTTCCTGGCTCAGTGTGACACMCTGCTCAACTCCTTGTGTTTAGGTAATAGGATTAAATGCTGGGATCACTCATATGGGCTGTGTGTTGGCTGATACTGATCTCTGCAGAAAGAAGGRCTTAGTTTGAGCAGGTGGTTGGGCTCCATGCTGTAACCTCAGGTGCCCTTCTGGAATTCAGTGCTGGGATGTAGAGACCTGGCAAAAGGTCTGAGCTGAGCTTCATCCGCCCCTGCAGCTCTCTCTGGGGTTACCTCTCACCCTGTSTGCAGCACAGTGCTGTGGCCTGGCTCCTACCCTGTGCCCAAGGCATGGCCTTTTGCACTGGAAAAGAAGCTCCATGAGAGGTCTGAACTCACGGAAAGAGCTGATCTCATGGAAGAGCTGTGAATGGGATTTGTGAATGCCAACAMGCTGATCAGACCTGTTGTAATGCAGCTTTAGACCAGGCACTTATTTTCCTTATAGGGAAGAGACTTAAAAGGAAAAGCCCTAGAAAGTCCTCTGCACTCTTCGCAGCTATTGGCTTTATGCCAGGACAGAGGCATGGATAGGTCTCTTTACCTGTCTTTCAGCTATGTAGCCATTCTTCATTGGGCAGTTTGCCAAGGACACCTCCCTGACCATTAGGTACTTAATGGGCTGCACAGAGCCCCTCGTGGCTTTTTAGGGGTGCTTTACATAGTGCAAGGGTCTCCCTTGCACTTGTATACAGCTTATTTTTATTTGCTTTATACTGTTTGTTATTTTCTCTTTTTATTGAAACCTGTTCTGTTACAACACACGCGGTCTCGTTCTTATAAAGCCACTCTGTGAGGTGCAGGCACCCTCAGAGAGACTTGATGCATCTGCACGTGGCTTACTCCACGYTGGCCAGGTGTAAGAATGTATCACAGACCTACCTGAAAGAGATGGTAGGAAGCAAAACGCTGGGGAAAGGGGATAGATCTGGCGTGAAGGTTATTTGTGAATGCAGCCCTTGAGCTAGGTCAGCCCTTTTGTGCAGAAAGCTGTGGCTTTTTTCTCCCTGTGAKGCACTATTTCCAGGAACAAATATCTGCTTCCAAAGCCCCCAGCACCATGTGCCTCACTTTTCCCAGGTAATTCTTGTCTGACCTCACCACTTCACAAGGGATGGATCTTTWCAGGATCTCTTTCTCCTTAAAGTTTTACTGGTCTGCTCTGGGTTTCACTCACCCATGGGACCAGGGGTTAGCTTTCCTGTATCCTGTGGATTCCCTGATCAGATGCATGGGGGAAAGTGGCAGTGCTTTCATTRGAWCTTCAGCACCATGTAACTCAGGGAGCCGTGCAAAGCTGTGGCCATGCATTGCTCAKGAAGGGAGGATGCATTTGTCCAAAACCCTGATCCCATGTGCCCAAAGAAAACGACCATGTACAAGGTATTTTTCATCATTCATGGAGAACTTTGATCTCCCAAGGGTGTGTTTACCAGCCTGTCTGTGCCAAAAATTTTGGGAGGGGATATTAGCTTGGAAAAAAACAGAACTGAGACATTGGGCAGGTTTTGAGACTCTGGCTTTGGGATGCAGATGATGGAAACATCAGTGTGACCCTGAATCATCATTCTTTGGAGCCTAAGCTCAAACTTGCAGCACACCTGAATGTTGCACCCTCACATAACTGCTTTGTTGGACACTGAGTTCCTTATTTGCTTTCTGGTGGCTTTCAGGGAYATTCTCAGACTTTCCACAGTTTCTGTGAAATGTCTCTTAAGACGTTTGTTATTTATGGAGCATTTCTGTTCCACGTGTTGATTTACATTGAACTCAAACCTCTCTGAAGGAAATGGAGACCACAGCATATTCTTAAGCAGGAAAGTCACAAGTTTTCTGCTGTGGTTCTTTGGGTTTTGATCTGGTGTTTCAAGAGAGCTGGTGGGAAATTGCGCACTCAATTTCCTGCCTGCACTAGCAAATCCAGCAGTAGACACGCATGYACACTTCCTTATCTGTCACAAGCATGCACCTATTCTGTGAACCCAAGTGTATGAATTTCTTTATTCACATGCCTGTGAATGCTTCTGTCTGCATGTTTTTGACCATAGTCAACGTAAGACTGGAACTGTCTAATGTGCTTGGAGCTAACAAGAAGTCCTGAGATAAACCACAAATATCTGAGACGCAGCTGTGAACCAAGAGGAGTCGGAACAGTCATAATGGAAATGGGAAATTTTGTCGATACAGATGGGAGGAAAAGAGGTGAACAATAAGGGTGGTGAATATGGGAAGTGTGTTTAGGCTTTAAGGACGTTGCCTTATTTTGGAGAGTTGAAGTATGGGAGCACTGACTGATGCTGCACACAACAAATGTTATCTCAGCAGTTTCTGACTGCTTGTGCTGTCAGCTGCCATAAGGGAAACGAGACTTGAGCAATACTATTCTGCATGATTCCTATRTTGTGCCTGTTCCTGGTTTTCCTGTGCATGCAAGGGATAGGAAAAGAAAAAACAGGTGCTATTTGTCTGATCCCCAGGCTGCTGGCCCTAAACTAATTTGCCTGYCCCCTTTCATGCCATTTTCACTGAATTTAAAGATGGTTCAAGCAGTTTTACTGTGTTTCAACACTGCAGCTACACCTAAAGCATGACCATTGTGATGGTTTCTGATCCCCCCATGGTCATCACATTGACTGTCTTGGAAAGGGAGAAAATATGTGAACARGAGTATTGCTGTTGCTGTCTGATGGGATAAAAGATGAGCAAACTGTTAAGACAGTAAGTTACAGATTTGTTTCTGACACTCTTTCCTACCTAAAGGAGCACAAAAAGTCTCAGGGAGAATTTCTGTGGAAAAGGTGCTTCTCGGAGCCAATAAGCCAAGGACTGCAGATCATCCTGTGCAAATTGTAATTATCTTCTTTGAAAGGAAACATATAGGATCAAACTCTGGTCCTAGGGGAAATCCATCTGGTAAAAGAACACATATCACTCTGTAATAATGCAATTGTAAAGTTATAATGGAGGACTAAACAGATCCAAATAGAGTAATTTAGAAAACTTCTATTTCAATTTTAGCCATTTTATCTTTGGCTTTTCCTTAAATTATGTTTGCATTTTCCAGCTAGATCTCAGCTTGAATGGGAAACGAAACAGAATATATTAAAAAATGAAAGAATACCTCATATTCCAGTATTTTGAAATCTTCCCACCCCCAAATATTGTATCATGTAGCAATAGATAGCACATAAAAGACCCTCAGTAACAAGCTGAAAATTCAGGAAATCAGCCTTTTAAGTAAGTAGGATTTAATTTTGAACTAATTTTTTTTTAATTTTAAATTTATTTTTTATTTATTAAAAAATACAGTGATTAATAAGCCAGAAGAATGCAAGAACTGAAGGATGGCATTGAGGACATGAGGTTTTTTTTCCATTGCAATTCCTGTGTCACGTGTCAAAAAATTTATATGATACAGAATTAGTCTTTTTCTGTGGTTAATGTATAAGYCTAGTTATTCTGTAATTATTATAATATACAGTAATGAAACAATAATTTCATTCCTTCTACGTAATGTGCTCTACCAGCTTTAATTAAACCTAACAACCTCATTAGTGAATATCATTACATTGGCTTTAGGGAGGCAATTCTATCTGGTGAATACAGGATTATTAAATGACTGGAGATCTGCTGTACCAGATGTGCCACGGGGCTCCTGWTTGACCTTGGGTGATCGGTTTAAAGTCTCTGGGCCTCTTTTACCCCCATATCAAGTGAGAACCATCATGTTCCATGTCCTTTGTGAAACACTCTGCCTTACATGGATTACAAATACYCCATTTGAGCACTGTATGTTTGCTAACAGAGACACAGAGAAGTTCTGCCCGAGATTCACAAGACAAAACATTGTCAGTTCCTGGAATGGGCATCCCCAGATGCTCAGTAGCTTCACTTAGAGGTAATTCCAAGTGAATTAAGAGAACATTCATTCTGCACTGTCTTTCTTACTTTGTGCTGGTTTAGAACAGGCTGTACACCCTGAGCAGACACCCAGAGCACTTCTGGTGCTCAGGTGCCCACCTGGGAACATGGCCTGGGTTCCTATGCCCCCTCACCAGCCACTGCCCCACTTCACACATTTGCACAGACATTGGACTGAGCTTTGTCTCCCCTTGCAATTGAATTTACTTTGTGACCATTATGGCCCAGACTGCACTGGGTGGCTGGATGCTTGTGTTGGACTACATGAAAGCCCCCCAAAACTGGAGAGGTTTGACCTAAAGATGTTAGGACTTCAGAACTGAAATTGGAGCCACCTCCCTGATGTGAGCAGCTCCTAGGTGGTTGTTTCCCAACAGAAATAGGTCATGTTTTTTAAGAGGGAAGGCAAAYGGGGCAGGAGAGGTTCACATCAGGCTGCCAGCAGGTGCTGGGAACTGCAGGATAAAGCATCAAGGCACCAGCAGGCAAAAGGCCTGAAGGAGGGCAGCAGCAGGTGGATACAACAGCAGGGTTTGATAACACTTTTGCACTGGAACTCTTTTTTCCCTCAAATATTACATATTTTGTATTGTTACCAGCAGTAGGGAGCCTGGTTCAATAGAACTGATTTTTYCAGTTGCCTTTTGTTTCACCTCCCTCCCTGCAGAAGAAATATCTTGCAATTCTTGGGTACTGCAGGGAGCCCCAGTTCTGCTATGGTCTCTTTGAGACAACAAATGCTTCAAATCCATGTTTGTGAGGCACAAAACAATAAGTTTCACTGAGCATTGCTCCAGGTGAAACAGCTGTAGAGACAGGTGGGACAGGGCTTCTGAAGGTCAAATTGCTGACCAGGGTGCATTTTGTGCAAAGACACACACACTGCCATCTCTGGCAGCCTTAAAGGGAGGACAACCAGCTGGGGAATAAGGAATATTGGCATCCTTGTTGCTTGGAAGGAAGATGCTATGTGGATAGAGGCTGCAGAAAACTGGCCATTCGTTACCATTGACTGGTTGAAATGACAGTGGAAGAGCACAGAAGTGTAGATTTGTCAGAAATGCACAGACGTAAACTTCAGGTTATGAAGAAATTCCTGTCACGTGCCTTGGTTCTTGGAAAAAATAGCATAAATGTTTACACATTAGCATGCTTAAGATGGTGTGTGTCTGACTTTCTCTTATTTATAGTAGCTTAAGTCTCAAATATACACTGAAGTTAAATTCATACCAGCACTTTGAAACTGTGTGAGTTTAAGGTCTGTGCCTTCAGTCCCAGGGGGGTTGGCACTGGAAAAGTGTGGATGATTGCAAGTTGCAACATAAAATTGAAATCTTTTAAGATTTACCCTCTAGCATTTTAAAGTGATTAATTCATCATGTTGGCTCAGTCCCTGGTTTCTTCTAAAGGAAGAACATGCCAAAACAGAGGGTCATGTGAACATCTGTCTACTTTTGGACACTACTGCCAAGATTTTCCAGTAAGTTGCAAGCTTTATCCAGTTTTGACTTTGTTACCCAAGCTGCCTATCTGTGCTCCCAACTGAACCGATGAAATGTAGATGTATTTCTATTATTAAATGTTATTAATATTCATATTTTATGTAAAGTAACTGTGGCCCGTCAGGGTGGYCAAAGATGCTGAACTGAGACAAATTGCCCCAAAGCAATTCTGGTGTTCAAACCTCCAGTTTTTGCCCTTGCTGGACTTCATATAAATAGCTGTATCCACAAAGTGTAGAACTAGCAGGCTGAATGTCAGGAGAGACATCTCTATTATTTGCTCTCCAAAAAAGTTAGCCTTTTTTCAGCTACCTTAGATGAAGCTTTATAGGTAGCTTTGAGAGACTAAAATGGGATAAATTCCCAACTCTTTTGTGAAAATCAGTGGGAGAATGCAAAAGCAAGGTGAATAAAGGCCCACTGGCATCATGCAGCTGTAACTGAGGTTCCCATTTTCTCCAGAGGAGCAGCCATCACCTGGCCCAGTAAACACCTGCTGGCCCTGCAACGATGGCATCAACAGCACCAGTGCCTCCACTGTGTGCTGGCCATCACCCAGCCAAGAGCACTAACTGGGAGGAGGGCAACACTGGGAACGGTGGAAGAACTGGGAACTGTAAAAAAGAAGGATGGGATTTACRGAAAAGTAGGACAAAAATCCCAAGGAGCTAGGGAAAAGAATCTTCTCTTGTTCCTCTGTGCCGAAAGAAATCTGATATTTCACTTCAAAGTACTGGAGGATTAATTGAGCCAGCCCTTTAGATAGTGAGCTGTATTTGTCTCATGGTTTCTGAAATCCAGAATGCTTTTCCTGATAATGCTTTCATTGCCAGTACAARGATTGTAATTGTATTTCTATGCAAAAGATGCTCAGTTATATTGTATATAAAATCAGCGGTGTATTAAATTTTTTATCTTCCAAAAATATAAACTTTGCATGTCCCTAAGATACAAGATTGATGCACAGATGCCTCATAGAGCCATACAGTTTCAGAAAATGCAAATACAGTCACAGGCAGTCCAGTCTGGGAATTGTCGTGAGCAGGCCACCAGCAATTATACAATAGCCATTTTCATTCAAGGAATCCTGGGGCTGGAGCCAGTGTGTAGGTGCTGAGAGAACCCTCTGGTCTCCAGTTTGTCCCAAAGCACTGGAAACATTAATGAGATCATGCTCAGAACAACACATCTGCATTATTTTTTTTTTTTTAGGAGGAAACTGAGGCACAAGAAAAAGAAGACTGGAGCAAGACAGCATTTAGCAAAATTKGGTATGGATATTTACTTGTGAAGATCCTACTGTTTACCCTGAATTCTGAGAACACCTTTCCATGATGCAGGAACTGTTTCCTCACAGATACGTGGGGGATGAGAGAGAAACAATGCAATGCTARGATTTCAGCTGTGGCTGCAGCCTGAATTGGCCACAGCTTCTCGTGCTAGAGRTCATTAATTTGACAGGTTGCTGCTGTACAAATCCCACAGCAGTACAGACGCAAAAACCAGATGATTTCCATCAACTTCTCATAATTGTAAACAAAAGACAATGAGAAACATCAGGGAGTCACATTTCACTGGAGCATAGAGACAGTGGGGGGCATAATTAGCATTGGAATAATATCTGCATCAAATTCAAAATTAGTAAAAATAAAGAAAATTCTTCACTTCCCCGATGAAAAGCAGCAATTCTTCTGTGCATTGCATTTTTTATTAAAATTGCTTTTCTTACTACTTGCAAGATTTAAATAAAAGATCTGCAAAAACAGACAATTTATTTTTCCAGCCATCTGAGTGGGTATGTTCCCCACGTGTGCTATTCATGATTTTAACAAAGAAGGGGGGATAGATACCTAATTGTTTCTGGATTGYCATCTTTCAGCAGCAGCCAGATCAGCTTTTTTGTTCTTTTCTGTTAGAATATGATCCCTTCATGAAAGATGACGCAGACAAAAGTCACACCTCAGAGAAATACCATGGAAAGCAGGAATTTGCATATGCTCTGTTTGCCTTCTTCCCTCTGCAGCCTAGACTGAATGAGCAGGGCTTGGATGTCTGCACTGAATTGGTTTTGGGGGAAGATGTGCTCTCATGCACAAAGCACCACCCTGAGTTTCAGGGAACTGGGAACATTTCTCCCTATGCCACTGGCTCATGGATGACCTTGGGGAAGAACTCACTTCAGGCCCAAACCTTGCTTTTCCCTCAACTGTGAAATGAGGTCAATGATGCCAAATTCTTGTGTGAGCATTATAGATGAAAAGGTGTCATAAGACCTACCTATGCAATACCATTTCCAGGGATAATGKGCTCCAGCCTCCTTCTTCTAAGGTGTTATGGGACCTCGAGGTGCAGAGTGCAAAAACTCTGTGTCCTGGCATTGATACCTTAAGTTTTAGCTTTCATATTTTCCAGGTTCTGTACTGCATTATTATATAACTCCAAATTTCATAAAAAATTGTTTGCAAATTCTCCTCACAGTGTAGTTAGACAAGACAATCATTTTCCAGCCCAGGAACCAAGGACACCATTACAGCTTCAGGCCCAAAATGTATGAACAGCGAATTGAGGAGCACAAAGCGGAAAGATGGAACTTCATAACCTGAAGTTGTAATTAAACAATTAGCCCCCATATGTAAATGGACCAAAACTTATAGAAGTGTGAAAACACGTGATCTGTGGTCCATCTTGGGTGGAGCCACAGCCAGGCTCTTGTTCTGCCCAAGGTGTATCCTTTGAAGGCCTTTCAACAAATGCCTCCTTTATTCCTTTAGCACTGTCCAGCTTCTGTTCTAGGTAACCTCTGAAGRCATCAGCATGGCCCTTCCTAAAGCAACTGGGCAAGGACACAAGGCTCAGGGACACCCCCCAGCACCTCTGCCATGTCCAGCCTGGAGAGCTGACTCAAGGCAGTGTTTGTTTCCTCAATACATCGCCATGGGGGGTGCAGAGCACACCCCCACACCCAGGGACTGAGCTATGTGGAGATTCRATGTGAATTGTAATTTAAAGCCTTTATCTAAATACTCTTTGCARGCATAGATCAAACAGTGGAAGCCGAGCTGACAGGTTAATCCCATTGTCAGGAGATTTCAGTATTTCCAAAGCAGGTTTTGTCTGGATTTGGAGTGAAACCCCGGAGGCTGCTGTTCATCCTGGGAGGGAGCAGCATCCCTGTGGGCAGAGGAGATGRTGGAAAATGGGGCAGGGTTCAGCCAAATCCAAGCTCTGCCAGAACTGTTTCTAAAACTAGCAAATTATGGAACATTTGATCTTGTTAGCTGACATTTCCAACAATAAAAACAGTCAATTTTTTTTCTCTTTTCTGAGCAACCCTATTCTGATAAGACACAATACAYATTTGTCTAAAAAGATATCAGCAAACCAGAAAGCTTGCAGGTTTACCTCCAAAAACCCAAAAGCTTCATAACCTCTTTGAATATTTGAACCCTTTTATTTACCTGAAGTGTCTTCTGAAAATGTAGAGGGAGGCTAGAAGAGAACAGCTGTTCTTAAAACAGTTCTCAGCACACATGAGATGATAACTTTGCATTTGAGCACCCATCCTGCATACCTCCCTCTGATTCTAGGTCTGATCTGTACCCACATAAGCATAAGTCCACCCCCTGGCTAAGGTTTGAATGCCACTGAAAACCCACAAGAAATAATTGCTCTTCCTGAAAAGAACTTGTCCCAACGAGTGGAAATCATTTCATAATGGCTTGTAAGATTATAATTCTTCAGTCTCCAAGCCCCAGTGATACAATAAGATAATAAATCTCACTGAAGAGTGAAGTGTGCTGTAATTGATGGGAATGTGTAGACAGAGAATGCAAATCTCAGAGCATTGCAGCATCTGCAGCATCTGAACAAGTGATATGTGCACAGTGAAGATCACAGAACTGGGYGTTTTGCACTTGGCATCATTAAAATTTGTTTGCCAAGCTTAATTATAYGTGTGAACTCTAATCTCAGTTTTCCATACTTCATTTGAAAGTATTGTCTGATAATTCCAGTGGTGCTGYTGATGATCTCCTGGCTGAAAAGTAACATTAGGTCAYAATTCTGCTTTCTCARTTTGGTGCAAACATGACCAGCTTCTCTAGATGGCCACTGTRTCTCTCCAGAAACCACTGCATATGYGACATTGCAAAAAATCTGTGTTGTCTCTGTGACACATTTACAGGCATGCCCCAGCTTGGGGGCCACTTCACAAATTTACACTTGGTCAGCTGGAAAAATTTCCACTCCTTCATGGACAAAAATACAGTGAGGGATTTTTTATTTAAATAAGGTTTTAAAATGGATTGAGCAAAGTAAGAAAACTCCACTTGTAATCAGTGTTGAATGATAGTTAATAAATGCAGAAGAACTTGAAGAGATTAGCAAACAAATAAATCATTACAAAAAATAGTTAGGCTTGCCATTGTAAAAAATGTTCTGAATTTCCTGGGTATTGAAAAGTAATGTGCATTTTGACCTATTTTCTTGTTTGAGAGCGTATCATTAATTATTTCTTACAGAAACATTACATTAAAAAAAGCCATTGTATCTGTAAATGAATGGCAAATCACTGCTTAAATGAGATGGAAAAAAATCCCCTGTCTGTGAGTCTTTCTCCAAATATTACTTTTTAATTTTATAAAAGGAAATCTTCTGCAACCAGTAGAAGCATGTTTTGCAGCTAATTAGATTGATTTACATATTGTTGCGTGACAGAAAGAAAACAATCTCATTTCTCTTGGTGGAAAAAACAACTGGAGGTTGAGCTCTTTAGAGACACCAGCCCTGCCCTGCTTTTGCTTTCTGTCTTTGGTATTTTCTCTTAYCTAGAATATTCTGCTTGCCCTTCAGACTCATCCTCTCCTCACCTGAAGGTTAAGTTTAATACAGAAGGAAAGAGGGACTGCTGATTTGTGATAATGTCTAAGAGGCTGGGGCACATGGACCCAAGAAAATGTCACTGATTTGTGCTTCTTTTCTTCCCTGGCTAATTCAGAAAATTCTTGATCAATCATGCATAGTCCTGTGAGCACTGGAACTCTCATGCAGTAGGGCTTTAAAACACTGTATTTTACCTTCCTGTCTTAGTAGCAAGAGTTGGAAATGTACCCACAGATGTCTCCTGGCTTGAAGAAGCAGGGGTTAAGATCTTTGGGCCTTTGGCTCAATGACACCCTGTGAAGTCTCTGCTCTGGCRGATTCTGGAGGGAATCATGATTTTTCTCACTATGGTTGCACACTGCTTTTTCTTCCCTGAAGCTGCCTGCTGGACAAACACATCATCAACCATAATGTTGGCAGCTCCAGATTCAGCCTGAAGTCCAACAGCAGAGCTAGAAAATAACAAATCATATTAGATAAAATAATTACTTAATTTCTTTAAAATTAAAGAAAAAATTAGCCATGCTGTGTTTGCAAGAGGAAAAGCCTTATCATCAATCACAGCAYATAATCTGTTTTAGACGCAGTGTTTAAGTGCTCTTTGAAGGTAAATATTTTATTATGCCTTCAAAACACTATTAGAGTTTACAGTTTATCACAAATGTGCAAATCAGRTTTCTATCCATGTATCCTTTGCTTCCACAGCTTACTTCCCTTCCCTTTAAACTCACTTGCATTCAAAGAGTCTCTATTGCAACATCAAGCTCTGGGAAATGAGTTTACAAATTGAGGTTGGTTTTCAAGGAGTGCTTGCGTGCTTGGTGTTTGTGTTGATGTTTTCCAGAGGTTTTTTTTTAATCTATAAAGAGGCCGTGCAATTKGGATAAAATAACAAATGATCAGATATCCAGAGGCTGTTTCAGCTCCGKGAGAGGAGAATCCTGGCAGAACACTCCATCTCTCTTTGAATGGCACAGAGGAGTTTGTGCAGGGAAAGAAGGGAGGTTTCTGTACATAAACAAGCACGAGTGCTCAGTTCCTGGGCCCCAGTGGCACTGGAATGCTCAGCCCCACTGCCTGGAGCACTGATGGTCGACTCCATACATACACAGTGATTTGGGGAGGCAAAGTTTCTATCAACAAGCAAGCAGCCTTATGTACTGATTTGTCTTAACTTGGAAGAAAGGAAAGAAGTGGAAAGAACAAAATTAGGTCTCMATGTGAGAGCACAGCACATCTCCACCACACAAAGGCTTCAGCAGCTCCGAGGACAAAACGGGAGATCTGYTGTGTGGCACAGCCATGATCTTAGCAATGCAAGTACTCAAGAAACAAAAAGCATCACAGTTTGAAGTTACAACTCATCTCTGAATCACAGGAAAGGCTTCTCACCTGGTATAAGTCTGATTGGAGGCGTAACAGTGCATCTAATTAGATGTGTCAGAAAAGTAAAGCTTGCAAAAATCATTTCACAACTGTTCTGTTTTTTGAGGAGAAAAAAATTATTCCTTCAAATGTGTTACAATCCTTCTAAGAATGTGCATGCAAACACATACTAAATGCCCTGCCTGGGGATTTSGAAACTTTGGTGTTTTGATTTCTCCTTTACATTATTTTTCTGTGGGTGCAGCTGAACAGAGAGAAATGAAGACTCTAACACTGGAAAGTCAAGAAAAAAGGAACTGTTTGCCCTCTAGCCAGTTAGTAAATAGAACCTGCCCTGGGTATGGCAGGCAAGTGCCTCCTCCACCCAGACTTTGGTTCTTCAAGGACATTAAGATGGTTTTTCATGCAGTTACAGTTTGCTCTTGCCAGTGCATGTCTGACAGCTTACCCCATGGCTCTGATCTATTAGCAGTGATGAATTCCAGTCAAGGGAAACAAGTTAAGCTGCAGTATCTCTTACACTTCGAAAYATGACAGAGCATTAATGAAGACCATCACTGGCTTATCTCCATAGAGTGGTGCCTGATAGTTCCTTTGTTTCCACATCCCCTAACAGTAGTGATTTGCAGGCATTTCTCTAGAATTCAAACTCTCCTTTTCCCAATGTTGCTCACTGCTCACAACAGCCCCTGTATGTTTTTGGGACCTACTTTTTTGGCAGCACCAAAGTAACAACTAAGAGAAGAAGAATGTAGAATACAGAGAGGGCATCCTAGGAGGATTGGTCATCTGTTCAGTAGCATGAACTTATTTAACTGCTCAAGGCTGTACTCTTCACAGTGCCACAGTAGTGGGCTGCAGGGGATGACTTGCTTTCTGCTTGGAGTGCTTTATCTCTTGCTTCTACTCCCAGTCCTTCTGAGAAATGTTAGGATATGTTTTCTGGTTGGAGGATGAGCTGCAGTACACATGTGTCTGTAGAGCTAGGCAAGGAACAAAGACACACTGAAAACACATTAGAATAAAAAAACTCTAGGATACTCAGTATAAAAGCTCACAGCAAAGGTTTAAACTCACCACAAAGGCTGAGAAACTGCAAGTTAAGGCACAGCACCCTCTGCTTAGCCCACATCACCCTGCCTTGGGGCTGTGCTGTGCAGTGCACTGGAGAGCTGCAGCAAGCCTGTGGGAGTGAACCAGCACTGCTGACAGGATCTTCAGGTCCTATTTGGTGAGTGGCTCGAGGGTTCAGGTTTTCTCCCATGCTTCTCGTCCCCATGGAGAAGCTCCCTGCAAACACCTGCAAAGCCACTTCATTTGTCCTCTTTCCAGTYTGCCCTCACGCCCCTCCTTGGGCACAAGAGTGGCAGGGCTGGAGGTGACCCTGGCATCCCACCCAGCAGGCAACAACAATCTGTCCTCATGGGACTGGCAYAGCTCTAGCTTCTTGCCTGGCAGTTTGTTTGCTTGTTGGGGCTGCCTTTTGTTCCATTTGTGCAGTAGCTGGCCCAATGGGGTACTGGYACCACATTTTAAAATACTGGCATCATGCAAATGGGAAGATGCATCCCCATTTGCCTGCCACCAGAGCAGCTGGTTTGGAGCCA
>CADDXX010000163.1:0-108860 GCA_902810485.1 Alauda arvensis | reverse complement strand
GGCATCCCCTTGGCTCTCAAGGCAGCTACAAACCACTTGGAAAAACCCTACATTTTAATCGGAACTCAGATCTCACTGCCATGGACAGAAATCAGCCTTGTGCTTTGCTCGTGCTGTTACCACCTCTGACAGTGCAAGGGCCTCAGGCTCACCAAGCCCTCATGCTGACTGACCCCTCTCCCAGCCTCCTTGTTTCACACACATCAGAAGTCAGCAGTGCAAAAAATTGGATGTCCTCTTCTCCATGACACAGGGTCAGGATAATTCCTCTCTGGAATACATGCATTTGGCCCCCAAAGATTTTAGTAATGTTACTTCTGCAGCTCCCTGAGCAAGCATTTAAAAATTTAATAAATCTCGCCATTATTATATTTTCACTGATGTCTGCCTTGCATTCTTTGCATGCCAGGAGCTTGCTTGTTTTTCCATGCCTAGGTTTTAGTACAATCATTTGACAAWAACTGTTTATAATGGTCATCGTGAGAGATGTGAAGCTCTGAAAACCTTTGCAGTGGATGGAATACAATAGCAGTTTCCTCTACCCAGGCCAAAGCCTCAATTGCCATAAATCAGCAAGGTTTCACTGCCAAGCATAAAGTTTGCACTCATTTACATCAGCAAGAATGCCTCCCTRAGAATTTCAGTCCCCTGTATAACAAGGTTAAATTTTTCCCACTTCTTGTTTCTGAAACCATGCTGAATTTTAAGCTGCCTTAAATCCACTCCAGTRATTCTCATTCCTTTGAGTCAGAATTATTGACAATCAAATTTATCTATAATGAACAACAAGTGAGCTTGAAGAAAAGTTTTCTATTTTGGATAATTTTTTGTGTGTGTGTGTGTGTGTCCTTTTAGTGTCCTTCCTCAGTCCTAATTCCTTCCCTCCCTTACCTGAAATCCTTCATGCCAATGCCTCTGAAAACMACCTGGAAAACAGAGCATGTTCATTTGGTTTTGGTATTTTTCTTTCCCAAGCCTTATTAGCTAGCGCTGTATGCATCATCATAATTGTGGTAAGATGCTGTCAGCATCCCTGCCTGCTTTCACAGATTGCTCTGACTGCTTTCCAAGCATCCCTAAGAATAGCTCAAGRCAGTGATGTATGATGGTGAGTAGAGAGCTGTCATTATAATGGYTCCTCTGTTCCCATGGACCTCTGTCAGGAATCACAAACACGTTATACTGGAGAATCTCCTTTGAAAGTMTGGGGTGGAAGATGTGGGCAAGAAGCACTGAGGTGCATATACTGTGTTTCTTCTGTCCTCTCACTCTGAGCAGCACTGAACAGAGATAGCATCTAAAGCCARTTATCAGTGCCCTGTTTGTTCATTCTGAGCAGGCAGATTATTTCTCATGGTTAATCTGTATTGTTGTACTGCCCAAATCAAAGCAGAGGGCACTTACAGAGGGAGTAATGACCTTGCAAAGGAAGGCAGCACCTCAAAGCTGCTGTTTGTTGTGAAGGGCTCAAAAATGGGTATTTCATACAATATTTTTTGTGTCTTGCACTTCCTACAGAGACAGATGCAGCAATAAGTGCTGTATGGCTAAGAACCAAACATACATATGTGCACATTCTTAAAGGTCATCTGCCAACAAACTCAAGTTTTAGAGCCATGGACAGTTCTTGAAAAGTGTGCARAAGCTTGCTTGTTGTTCCCTTTGTTTGACTTTTATGCCTATTAGTAGGAACACAGGTAATTAACTGCAGACTAGCCGTTCCACTGCTGAAATTTGCAAACCTGCCACATTGACATAATGAAAGATAATGCCTTTGGGGACAAGAAAAGTATAGATTTTTTTCCCACAAACTTCTTTTGTAAAAGCAAGCAGACAAAGGCCATCACTCTTCAGATGTTTTTAAGCCTTTACTGATCTGTCCAAAACTTGTCTTTAGGTCATCAGCAAGAAGAATTCGTGCCTTTAGGAAAACGGGTTGAAGAATTCATGGTAGAATTCAGAGAATTTTTAAATTTCTTTCTCTTTCCTTTCATTTTCCCTATGAGAAAGGTACCCAGCCAGTGTCCCAATGCTTTGTTGGGTGGAGCAGAATGACAAGAACAGGCTGGGACTGGCACACATGGAGGACTGCTTTTGTGGCCCATCTGATGGGGCTGTCCCTGGTAAACACAGTGTCCATGGAGGTTTATGTCTTGAACAGATATAGGGGAAGGCTCCTGAATTATGTCTTGTCCTAGGTGAGGATGCTCTGGGCTCTGTTCCCAGTTCTGCCATGCTGTCTTTCTGGCACATATTTTCCTGTGCATCAGTTTCCTCAGAAACAATGAAAATGAGASAGAGTTCAGCTGAACCTCAGGGCTGGCCACAGGGGTGGTGCCTCCAGTGCCCAGCCCCACTGCTCAGCAYGGCACAGCAGGAAGAGCCCAGAGCAGCAGAGAAAATGCCCAGAAGTGAATGTCCTCTCTGCAGCAGTGGGTGACTCTGGAGCAGGCTGAGCTTTCTTTAGCAACTGGTAAGTGTCTTCTTTTGTTTCATCCCAAAGGACCCCAGCCAATGTTCTTGGAGTCTCCCCTGCTATGTCAACAAGCACAGAGATTGATGAGCATATGGAAGACCCAAGATCTAAGGCWGGAGCACAGAGGCACTGCCCTGGCCTGTCTGAAGCAGCCCTGGCTATCATTTCTTTTCTTGCAGTCTGGCTCTGGGCAAGTTTTACTTGACCAAACAYGATGCTTTGATTCCAGGAGAGTCCCTTGCTTGCAGAGGAAATGAGTGCTGCTGATTGCTACAGCTCTGAATCTGCCAGAGTTGCACTAGGACTTCCATCAAACAACTGCACTGGGAGGATGGGGATGGCTAACTACACCCATGTCTGTAATGCTGTGTGGAACCTCTGTGTCATTTATCCCCCTGCCACTTGAGAGCCTGTGGGAAGGGGCTCAGGAAGGCAGGGCTGCCTCTGGAGGTTCCTGCACACTGCCTCCAGTCAGATGCTGAGGCACAGCGAGTTTGGAAGGCTCCTAGCCCACACATCCTGCAATAAGGAGGGCCCATCTCCACCTGGTGCCTGGAGGCAGTCACAGTCTGCTGTTTCTCTGGAACAAAACTTGCAATTTTCCCCAGTAACTGCTCCCAGTTGTAGCAACAATTCCAAAGTCACTTCATGTTTTACTAGCTTTGCACGCCTTTTATACCAAGTTGATATCAAAGGCATGCATATGCCTTGATTCAAAGTTATACAAGATGTGGAGCCACCAGATTTTATCAATGAAAAGAGTTCCATTCACCTACAAAACTTTTCTGAAAAAAGGCATTTTCTAAAATTCATGTACAAAGGCACAGAGATGCTGAGATGTGCTGATACCCAGTGCTTGGTTTAAATGACTGCAGCTTTAAAAATGCTGAACTCCACTGTCTTCAAAACTAGCTTTTTCTCTCTATGAAATCAACAAACAACCCCAAATCCAATCAAGCTTAAAACATCTGGCCCCAGCCATAGCCATTGTATGTCCCCATGATTTTTGGTTGTAACCTGTGACTGCTTCCTCCTCTGCCCCAGATGGGCAGAGCTCYAGGGCAGCCTGGGCTGGTTTGGTTTAGACTCTCTACACTGAATTGCATTTAAAAGGAAAAGCTCCCACCCAAAACTGATGGAATTGTGTTTGCTTGAAAACACAAAAAGGGCCAGAGGGAGCCCATGGGCCTCCACTAATGCTATTGGAGTCCAAACCCACCTCCTCCACATGCAGATGCCATTAGGGAGCACTGGACTGTGGCTTCAAGAAGGCTGCAGGGAGCATGAGGAAATGTAGCTGAGCCAGCCAGTGCCTTGCTGGGGTGCCCAGGACAGCAGCTGCCAGGGATCAGGACTGCCATGTGTGCAAGGATGTCCTCTGTGAGGGGCCACCCACGGTGGGTGGCACGGCTGGGCTGKGACTTCAAGGAAGCTGCAGCAATGCAGCTCAGGCCAGCTTAGCCATTGATGTGGGTCTTGGCACCACATCTGAGGAGACTGCTGCACAGCAATTATTTCACCTCAGGCATTTTGCACTTGAAACAGCCAAAATTTCAGCTGGTGTTGAACTAAAAATATCCTGGTTATGTGCGACTGCAGACCCTCTCTGGCATCCATTTACCCCAGAGCAGCAATGGTAAAGCACCCAGAGGRAAGTATTGCTTGGAGTCTAGGAGCATGCAGCAATGAACTTTGCATCCTGAGAGGATCTTTTATTTGTCTATCTAAGATACACCTGTAGATCTAATGGAAGAATAAACCCCTAAKAAGTGATGGATCAACTTTATTTTATACTGCATAGCTGGAGACCTGTGTGCAAAAATGTACTTTTGACACAATCTTTYTTTTCCTCTCTGCCCTATTTCTACTTTGGGAAWTTTCACATGTCCTGTCCAAGCTTATGGTGTTTTTAAGAGACAAGCACATCATTTCATCTAGTGTGTAGTAAAGGGTATGGAAGTGAGAACAGTCAATAATTTTARCCCAATCTCACTAAAATGAATAAATTTTATTCTTGATGACTACAATGTGTTTAATATCCTATACAATGAGGCATTTTGTATATGACCATCAGAAGCATAGTTAATAGGAAACAGAAGCTTATACCTGGGGCTGTAACAGTGTAAAAGCCATTCTCCCATCCAGCTCCTCAACTACACACTGAAATTTTGCCCTAAATCTTCACCCTGCAACTTCTGCCACTTTTATTTTTCTATGGACACACATMATTCTGGGCACCAGGTGTTAGGGGTTTTGGGGTGCCAAGGAGCCCATGCAACCTCCCAATGTGTTTGGAAAAAACCAAAGACCCTGGTCCTGTAGCCCCCTCCTCTTGCTGTTTGGGCATGCAGAGAGCCTTCAGAGAAAAAGTGGGTGGGCTCACTCCCTGATCCTTGGGCTTGACCTTTGAAAAACACGTGTGGGCTGATTGCAAATGCCAGTCCTTAGATCAGAGGAAGGCCATGTACCAATGCAGAGCAACCCACTCCTGTCTACACACAGCTAGCAGCAAATGCATGGACCCAGCCTGATTTGGTTGTTTTTGGTGCCCTGGAGTACACAAGACACCATCTGAGGTGCTGGATTGTACAGATCCATATGGTAAAAAGATTGCTTTGAATGGAGCACAACAAATTGTCAAAGAGGAAGATAAAAGAGTAAAATCTGGGATGTCAGAAATTATTTCACTCTAGTAAGTGTGCAATTGGTGAACTGCATAGGACAAATACCATTCTTGCTTTTGCCAAGCAGCTGTTCTCCAAAGGYTTCCAAACCAGCAAGTTTGTGCCCTTACACAAAACAAGTCCTGAAAATAAGTAGAAATACCAGCCATTCAAATAATCAGTGTTCAAATGCACAGAACATGCAAGTATCTACAGCCTTTTTGGAYTGAGTCCTTCTCCATATCCTGAGTATCTCTGCACCCCATCTAATATGGACTCAGGTTCTCAGATGCCTTTCATCTTTCAGATTTCAGGGAAAGGATGTAAGTCTGTGAAAGACTCATGTCATCCCTAAAGCTCTGGGACATAGCAGTGATCTGTGATCTGTTCCTCCAGCCCAGTGGAACTTGCCACAACCAAGAGAAAACCCACWCTTGTGGGACAGGGGCTTCTCAGGAGTTAGCCCAAAATGGTGGTAAGAAGCTTCCCTGAAAAATTAAGACACTCTCATTCCTTGCTGTGGTTACAGGCAAGGCATTTGCTTTGCTGTTTCTTTCATTCATATGAATGAATGCAAAGCAAAGTGTGCATGTTTATTATATATAAAAGTACATTTACATCTAGAAGTATGCACACACATACAAGTACATACACAAATAAATGTACATCAGTGCATACACAGAGTCARAGAATCTCAAAAACAAACACTGTGTTGTGCACACATCTTCCTACGTGGGGAGGATGAGACAGCAAGCACACGGCAGCTGTTGGTTACATTGCTTAATGAACCACCCCGAAGCGTTACACTGCTCAGTGTGGTACAACCAGCACAGAACAAACTGCAATCAGATAGGCAGGGCTGGGGGCTGAGATGGGAGAGAAAGGGAGCCTGAGGAGAAAGACAGCTTCAGGGGKTCTGGGTGTTGGCTGGGGAGAAAAACAGGTGTGCAAAAGCGTGTGTCACAGCAGCTGGAGTGTGAGTGCTTAAGGAAGGTGGGTATGTTGGGTTGGAAGATAACGTAGTAGAGAAGTGGGATGCAGTGTTCAAGAGATARGGTGAAGGTGGAATATTTTGAAGAGGTGAGTTGAAACAGGCAATTTATTCRAAAAGATTTTATGTGTAAAGAAGCTAAGGTGGAGGAAGGGAAGTTTTGGATTTGTTGAGAAATTTAAGTCAGATCGTATTTAAAACTGTCTCCTTTGCATCACTAACCTGTAACCTCATAGCAGCATTGYCCAAATGTCTTGGAGACTGAGATGGGGTCTCTACTGTAAGAAAGAAACATCCTGTGTGATGGAAGATGCACTGAGARGGGACCACCAGAAACTCAAAAAAAGCCTGCCATTCTTCACCACCACTTGCTCTGTACTCTTGCTCCTTACTCTTGCCCCAGGCTCAGTCATGAAACACAAAAATGTTTCCTGCAAACTATTTTAGACAGAAGCAAAGGAATTACTGGTTATAAATGGAACAGCATGTCTTTTTTCATCTGTGTATGCACAGSGCTGGAAACAAGCAAGAGCTGAAGATGGAGTTATTGAAGCAGATGAATAGACATCATCATTTGAGTTCTGCACATGAATATGGAGGAGGAATTAAATCATGGGCAACATGTGATACTTTAACCCARAACTACAACTTGTGCTGAACATTTTCTTACAAATTTGTGCTCAAAGTGGTTCCTAAACCACCATTAATCAGACTATTTGGATTTCTGCTTCAAGAAAGCCAGAATAACAACGTGAACTTTAAAAAAGCAGATCAGATTGAGCTTCTTAATGTTGTTTTCAGCCACACCATGGCCTGCTGCATAATGTGAATTTCATTTTAGTAACAGTCTGTTTTGCTATCCATCACTGAGCATGATGGAGTTACTTCCTAAAAGGAATCCTGGTCATTTTATGAGCATCACATACAGTAATCAACTATCTCCTGTAAGAATTGACTGTTATAGGTAGCAGCCTACTTTTATTTCCAATCAACATGATTTACATGTACGTACAGCAAMGGGAGCTTTTATTTCCAGCTTCATAAATGGCTAGACAAGTGACAGTGTCCCACAAAGACAATATACAGAGAGACTACAGACTAATCAGGTGAGGTCTTGAGATGGCACTGTTGGGGTGATAAGACACCCAAGTGGGACTTGCTGTGTGTAACATTAGTTGTGTCAAAAGGCAGAGAGAGAAAAACTGGYTGTAGAAAAATGATGCTCTGGCATTCCACACTGCTGCACTCACTCTCCCTGATTTTCAAATGGAACCCCATGGCAAACTAACAAACAATTTCATTTATCACTGTTAGTCCTGCAAACTGAAATAGGGATATGTAACCCAGAGGCTGAGGGAGTTTTATCACTGACTTCATTAGAAACAGAATTTCCCCAAAGCTTTCTGGAAATGTAGACATTTGGCAAAGCAGAGAGTTTGTATCAAAGTCTCAAACTCTGCCTTCCCTGACCCTCTCACCTGATGCAGAAGCCCATGCCCTGCATCTCAGGGCTGGCAGTAGTTTATACCCACCAGAAAGTTTGCACCCAGTTGGTGCTGCTATTTGCTATTGCCCCAGGAGCTAGGGGATCCTCTGAAAATACAAGCCACACATTTCAGGAACTGATCACATAAGCACGCTGGAAATTCAAGGTAGACAAGCTAATACCAGCCCTGTGGTAGCAGGGCAGGGAGATGAGAGGTCAGCCCATAGCAGGGCTGGGGCTCAMACCTCAGAGCCTGGCTGCAGGCTGCCTCTCTCCCTGGAGAGGAGCTGTGGTCCACAGCTCAGTGGAGAGACAGCAGAGCTCGCTGGAGCAGKGCATCCCCAGGCATTTTCTGAGTAYAGCTATAATTCAAGCTGATGGGATTTTTGAAAAATGTTTTACCACCTCATCTATCTAGGTCTGATTTGATTCCATCAACGAAGCTAAGTTTTCTCTTTTTTATTTCSCCCAACATGAATGCAAACTCTGTAAGTTGCAGGTGTCAGGAAATCTTAAAATAATGTTGTGATGTGATGGGAAAGAAAGTGTATAGTTCCTCAGCTCCTACATATTTAATAATAATAAAGAGATGCCACAAGGCAGAGCAGATAATACTGATTTACTGCAACCCTATTTGCATGTATACATGAATATACACTTTTATTTGGACTTTATGATTTATTCATTATATACATAAAGAGATAATGAACAACACATCTGCATGCTATGAATCCAGGTTTCATTGAGGCTTGTTATTTATAAAATAGAGACAAAATCCCTGAGGATGAACCTTCTGCTCTCTTTCTAATGTACTGTATTTGGAATGTCAGGAGTCTTTAAWGTTAGTCTTTTATTTAAAATAAATATGCAGACATCATGAGAGCAAGSATATTATCACACAGAGAGACAGGAAGACTATATCTTCAATTTAAGAAAACACATTTTTTAACATGAATCATGCACCTGCTTTGTTTTTTCCTGTTACTAGGAAAATCAGACAAAACAGGAATTCACTCATTAAAAGTGACTGAACCTGTAGTTTTGTGAATGTCTCTGCATGACAATGACTTAGCACAGTGGAAAAAAACCCAGCAGTACAACAGCTCAAAACCTTCTCACAGAAGGTAGTGATGATATATAGCTGTGGGACATGGTAATTTTCACAACAATGTATAGTTGTATTTTTTTAAAAAAATCCTTTTGTAGCGCAAACAAAATACTATGGGTTTTTCATCAACCAAAAACTGGAAAGCCTGAAAAAAACCCCAACCAACAAARCAAAAAAATCATTCCTCCCAATGTATTTGCTYTTTAAAATGTGAAATTGTATAACCCAATTACATTCATTTCTTTTCAGTAAAACTTACTATATCAAACCCAGGTGTAGAAGCAGTACTCCCAGAGAAACGTATACAAGCCATTCTAGTACAACCCATGTGAGAATTTTTTCCCATCTAATGAAAATTTAAAACTTTACAGAGATTTCAGCACAACTTGGAACTCTCATGAATGTAACATCTGATTGCCTAAGACTTTCACCTCTGGTAGGTTATTAACTGTGATGCCCTATACCAGTAGATGCTAAAATTTCCATGAACCCTCTGAGTGTGATGCAGAAGGTGCAGCACTCAAAAACATGCTTTCTCAGCTTTTAAGATCCACTAAATGCAAAATWAGCAAAAGCACCTATGATTTAAATCAATCTGCTTCACCCTTATCAAAGCCTYAGTTTGATAGGTAAAAATCATGCATTCCCTGCCTAAATTGTGTAATTTAGCCACAGATTCTACATCAAAAAGCCGCAAATGTGCAGCATGTTTTGCATATTTATATGGAAATATGAACACAATTCCTGGAACCTTGCAGTGCTCATGGTTGAAGCAGCCTGTGCTCCATCTTTTATGGAAGGGTGGAGCAAATGACCTCCAGAGAATGCTTCCAACCTCAGCCATTCTGTTTCCAGTGTATTTATGCAAAATAAGCTCTCAGTGTATAAAACTTAGTCCCATGCCAGCTGCAGTCCTTTAAAAGAGCAAATAAAGCCAGTGGAGTGCAGAAAAGGTATCTGTTATCCAGCAGGTCTGTATCAGCCCCCATTCTTTTATTGTGGTCCTGGATACTCAGAAAATAAAATGTGAAGGGCATCCAGTTTAGGGGAATAATTAGGAACTTTGAAAATATGTATTATTATTATTTATGGATGTATAAATAGTTCTTCAGATTTGCCTAGGACTGAAAAAGACCCACTTCACTGGGAAGAATTCATTCTAGGTCTGTCTTGGCTGATGGTGTGATCTCMCTGGCAGGTCACATTCAGCCTCACAGTGCTGCAGGTGGCTGAGAAATCTGATTCAGGRAAGCCTTTGCCTGTGCAGACATAAATGGACAGGGATCACTGAAGAACTTGGGATACCTGGGCTGCCACTGCTGCCTCTGCCTGTTTTTCTTCAAAAACTACTTCAGCTTCCCTGTGCCTAGGAGCTTTCACAGCTTTGGCTGTCTGAACTGGCTCCACTTGTTATCTATATTGTTTTTCTTGTATAAGGCCCTTTAATCATCAGCAGTTTCTGCTTTCAGAATATATCAACCCCAAAAAACATGTTCGGACAATGAGAGAGAGCACAGGCTGTTGTACAGTGTTTCTTTTAATCTCTGGCTCCTCTTGCTCCTTCAGGGACAGCGATCCCATAGATTGCAGGAAAAATTTAAAAAAGTACTCTGAAACATCTTGAGCCTCYCATCTCATTTCTCTCCTTGCAACCTTTTCCTTTTCCAATGCCATGRTAATTTTCATGCAAGGGGATCGGGGTGAAGGAACAGATGCTGCTCCTATTTCCTCCCTGTTATCATCCCACTCCCAGCGATGCTCCCTGTAATCGTTCCATTGTACAGCTGCCTTTCCTATAAAGCTGAACAATGAATAATGGATGCAAAAACTAAGTGGCGTTTCAGGTTCATTAGTATGCATATTGTTATAAATTCATTTCAGTAGGTGCTGTGAAGCCACTCTCCTCTCTTTTGTATTTTGAGGTGTCACTGCTTCAGGCTCTGCTAATGTTCATTTTGTATTCATTCATTTGTGTCTGTAGTTTTACCTGGATTGTAGGCTATTGTTCTTATTTGCAACGCTTGGGTTTAATTTCCTGTAGGAAGCTTTTCTTTTGTCTCTAGGGCTCACTCTCCTATTACCATCCACCTTGAGAGTACTAAAGCACTGTCCTGCTGCTAAAATATAATTTGTTTTCTAGCGTTCTAATGAAAATGTTACCACTTATAATCTGAAAAAAAAAAAAAAAAAAAAAAAAAAGAGAGAGAGAGAAAAGAAAAGAAAGATCAAAATTTTCTTATTCTAGCTGTTGGTATCCAGGGCTTCCCTTCTGTTCATTCCCATTCCTGAATGTTAAATAGCTCACAAGCCCTGAAGCCACAGACCTGCAAATCCTTGTTACCTTTGACCCATGTCCTGCTGCCAGCAGAGGCTTTGCTGGTAATGCTGGGCTCCTGAAAAGAATTTCTGTCAGCCATGCAGAAAGCAACTCATGTATCAGCATTTTCTTGTAAAGTCGAACAGAAGCTRCTTCCTGCTCCATTTCAGACCCCCGGCCCTTTGCAATTATTCCCTTTATTTATATGACATACATATTTTATTCATTCTCATTAGGCTGTTCAATAGCAACCCATTATCTTTCAACAGATTCATAGCAGATAAAACATTCATATTATTGCCCCTATTTTTGTTTCTGTTTTATGATATTCTCCCTCACACATTCGGATTCATTCTTCCTGACAACAGCATATCATTAGGCCTTGCCTTCAGCTATTGTTAACAGTGAACTGATAAAATGCAGTAGGATGCTACAGAAAGTAGAGCTGATCCCCAGCCTTTTTTCCTCTCTGCCCTGCCTGTATTGGACCAATAGTGGTGCAGAGCTATCAGCTCAAGAAAGTACAAAATGAACTCCAGCTACAATGGAAGAAAGAGACAATAGTGAGCTGTAGCTGTGCTCTCCCAGGACACTTTGCACAAAGGAACAATCGCCCACCGTGGTCTCRCTAAAACGGAATTTGCAGTGGATAATATTCAGCACATGCACAGCTCATATAAAGTGGTACAGTAGTTGCTGATAGCAGTTACTCTGCASAAGAAGAGCATCTCTTACTGAAACTGTGTCTCATCTTTGATGGTGCATGCAAGGCCTTCTCAACATTACAAGCAGCACAGAGTGTTAAGGACAAACTATTCAGACCAGGCTGACAAAGACAGGTGCTGAAGCCTGAGCACTGAAATGAATTGTCCTATATTCAGTGCCAGGAACCAGTAGCCACATGTTGAAAACACTGGTATAAGTGACTCTCTGAAGATGAAAAGCAGAGCCTATGGCAAAGAAAAGCACAAGTCCTCCCTGCCTGGATCATCCTCACCTTTGTTCTGTTCTTTTCTTCCCACAGCAGTAAAAAACTTCAGCTCTCCAGTTCTTTAGTCATATGAGGCCGAAGATGAAAAGAGGTTTAGTATCACTAGTAAAGACTACAAATTCAGGTGTGTCAGACTCTTAGGGTGCTTTATTGGGAAGCTTATAATCTCATCCAGGATGCCTGTTTTACCTGTGGAGGCAGCATACTGCTCCCACTGCTAAGAGAGCCAAGATGCACGTTCCTGGGCAGAGTCAGTGCCCACAGAAAAGYGGATGGTAGATCTGAGAGTACAGGAGTGTGACATGCAGACACACCACGTGAGCAGGAAGAAATCAGTCATAAGAAGCTCATTTCCACTTTTATTATGGTAAATTGCCAGCTTCCGGTAAATTGAGCAGATCTCTAAAATCTGAAATACGGAAAACTTAAGTCTTAAATTTTATAAAATATTCTCACTATGCAGCTTCACTACAGAGATTATCATGACCACAGGGACAAGTATCTTCRTAAGTATGACAGTGTTCCACATTGTGTGTTTATACATGAATATATTTAAATACACTGAAATTCACACATACACACTGCAGTATTGTTGATATATAAACATATACTTGTATCTCCCTCTCTATAAGCACATTAGTCTCCCCATATGTATGTAAAAACAAGCTGAAAATCATATATATGTAGATACCCTATCACATACACATATTTAACATAGTCTTTTTTAAAACAGGTTTGCTCTTATTTACGTAAATATCCTCTYTTGCTTTGAGTACAAGGCACTGTACTCAGCCACATTTTTGTTGGCCAGGRACATTGCTAAGGACACTTGCTGTTAGCCTGTTCCCTTTAACTTCTCTGAGTATATTTTTACTGCATATTTCTTTGGGAACATGACTGTGTGCAATAGGAAATAATCAATTCTCATATAAACTACATAATCGCTGTTGAAGTAAGTGGTGTGTGGACTGATTAAAATCAGGACTAGGTTTGTCCATTTTTGTCCAACTACACCAGCATTTGGGCACCCCAGAACCTCAGAGGCAAAACTGAATAACTGAGAACAGAATTCATCCTAAATGCTAGAATGATCACATCTCAAATCATATTTAGCATGTCTAGTAGACCATAAACKCACAAATTCCCGACCTGATGGTACTTCTTGCTCTTTTATCTGTAACTGGGTGCTGTGGCACCCACACAATGCCCTTTTATCCCACTTGTTTTATATCATTCCACCACACCAGTGGGGGCCTGGAGCTGAAGGCCTCCAGGAGACACGTTCTTTACCTGCACCAAGTGARCAAAAGGTGTGTATTTTCMTGYTAGAGTGGCCTGMAGTCTGTGTTACAGCTGCAGCCTGMTGAGGTGAGGGTCSTGCTGTGTGTAGACCTGATGCAAAGAGAGCCATGATTCAAAGCAGCTCCTAACAGGGAGAAGTCCAGAAGATGCAGGGAGAAGGTGCAGCTCRCTAAAGTTCCAGCCTGGTTCTCTGTCTGCCAAAAACAGCTTGTGAAGGAGAACTACTGCCAACACAATTGAAATCCTTGCAGGAGAGGAATCTTGACAGCTCCTGCTCCCAAAATGGCAGTCCCTGCAAATGAGCAGGGTGTTTGCGCTAAGAGACAGGAAAGGGACAGTGGGACTGGGCTGCTTCCCATCCCTTCYCACTCCTTCTTACCCAATCCCTTGYACWCTGTATCCCCACTCAGCCYRGCRGGGATGAAATATCTGGACACACCTGTGCCTCTGAGCTGTCACTTTTCTGCCCATGAAAAGCACCAAGAGAGCTTTCCTGGTCTCACAAAAGTGCTGTGGGGATGGGCAAGCTTCAGATTGCATGTACTCAGATATTACTGCAATAGAGGCCAGGAAACAGGCAACATACTCAGCTTTCAGAAATACAGCTACAGTTTGCAAAGCTGTAGTCAATGTGTTCCCTTTTTTTTTTGTTTTCTTTCTTGGCAACTTGTTCTTTGTTCTTGTAGTCTACTTGATTCTAGGGATTTYTTTATTCTGCTGAAAGATTTGATTTCTCTATTTCATACATAACCTGGCACTGAGCACCTGCTGCAATTAAAGCACTGGTATTTGGCTCCTGTGAGGTCCATTCTAATATGAAGGTTTATCCATTGATTGTAGACTAATGAACCCATCAATTCATCACAGCACTTCTATTACCCTGCTGCTGTTGTGGGAGGTTGTATTGCTGAGCTTGGGTAAGAACACTGACTCTCTTGCTACTGCCCAAAATGTTGTTAGGGATGTAAAAGARGTAAAGTAATCAGAATTTTGATGCAGTTCAACTTTGTGGCCCTTCTGTGGCATGCTAGTTCCTCCTGCAGTAGGACATTCTCATTTAAAGCAAATCAATTTCAACAATACTTGCTATTCAGAAAGAGTGGCTCTAGGGGGRGATGGAAAAGGGGAAGAGATCCAGCATTTTTCTGGGAAACACTGAGAGGCATAAGAAATGGTCAGGGTTTTTTTCATTCATAGAAATTATCTGGCATGGGCCATTAGCAAAACCTAGATAAACTCAAAGTAATTAGGAAMAGCAAGAAATTACTTCAGCAGCAAATACAAGAGCAGCAATATGTTTTTCTCTCTGTGTGTCAGATGCTGGTAATGCTTCTTTTTTAAAACCTAGTCTCAAATTATATGTGGCAGATTTATTTATCATTCCACAGATAGTTATCTGGCTTTTTTTAGATTGTCTGGCATTACATTGATTCAGCAAAGAAATGCAGAAATGCACAAAAGTAATTGGCAAGAAAATAAATGCAGGACCACAAGAGRAATTGCCTTTAAGGTATCACTTTGAAATTTGAGAGTCAAGAACCAAATAGGATAATTCTGGCATTGATATCTTTATTGAGAAAACATTTTGGTATTGAGTTTGGAGGGTGAACAGTAATAAAGGAACATGCTGAAAAATAAAAGAAATGAGGCTGATCTCTGTAATTGTGTCAGAGAAATCACATCTACATAAACATGTGAACAGAAGGTCTACAAACACAAACAAGAGGAATGGAGATGTCTGAGAAAACAAGATGCCAATAAAGAAATATGGCTAACAGATAGGAATGAGTGCAACCTTTTCAAATTGTATTCCTTTTTAAAAGCMGTTAAAATTCCTATTAATAGCACATCAACTGAAAAAACAAAAAAGAATTGTTTAAATTTAGGCAACACAAGTCCATGAAAAACAAGGTTTGTAAATTCCAAAAAGCCAAACCCCTTTCCATCTAGCACAACCCTCCTCTGAATTTAGCCACCAACTCATTCACTTGTTTTTTAAGTCAGCTGTTACAACACACACAGTCCTCTCATTATCCAAGCATCTCAGTTTGAGGATCAGATTGTTTTTCTCAAGCACGTAATTTGATGCCACAGTACAGACAAGGGATTTGGGCAGAGTGGGCATTTTAATACCATGTCCATCTGCTGCACATGTCCTGACATGGATTCTTCTGGATGTGGGAGATGGAAGATCTAGAGCAGGCGGAAACTCCAACACTCAGCTAGTAAACAGCGGTGTTGCAAGGCTTATTAATTAATGTTTGCAAAATGTTCTGAGATTCCCCAGATAGAACACGTTACAGGAGTGAAAAATATTACAAGTAATCTTTAGTGATGTATTAATAACACTGAAGGTAGGAATGCAGCCTTGTTATAACTCAAGGTGTGAGACAGGCTTCCCATTCAGCAGGTTTGCTAACAGAAGGAACAGACTGCAAGGCAAGTACAAAACTCCACTCCAAGATGCGATGCTTCAGGAAGGCAGCAAAGCTTGTCCACATCAGCAATTTTTGTTGCTGAAAACCCACATGGGCACCAGGTACTTCATCCGCTTTCAGGTCCTGAAGTTCTGTGAGCCTTCAGTATCTCTCCTCAGTGTCCACACGGAGATCTCATAATTGCTCTGCTACTGCAACCCACAAAACAAGCAAATGGCTTAATATACAACAGAAATGTTTCAGCAGATGAAACTGGATTGGAATATGACTCCTTCACTGCAGGGTACAGGAAGGGCAATGGTAGATCCTTTGGCTCCACTGTGAGCATGGCTGACAGGATCATCATTCCCCTACTGGTCTCTTTTGGGATCATATTCTGGCCTCTTCAGTGATCCAGCATGAAAGATTTGTGCAAGGAACCACCATTCAGATACTCTCCCTCTCACTGATTCAGCCCTGAACTTTGGCGCCGGAGGGAAGAGAATGGGAGTGCATCCTACACAGATCCTTTCTCCATCTGAGAGTCCAAGGCAGGCTGGAGGAGATTTGGAGGGCTGACACAGTGTCAGATTTGGTGAAAAGATGGTGGTTTCAGRGATACATTGCAGAGCACAGGAGGAAGATGGTGCCTCTACAGAATGATTTCTTGGCTGCTGCATACCAAATGCACAAAGAAAGCAAATAAACTGGCAGTGACTTGGAAATGACTGCTCCATGCCAAAGCTGTGAAACAGTTGCTCTCTCTCCTGAGTCTTTCAAAGCTGCTCAGGAGTTTAACAGGTTGAGATCCTCCTGTCTCCTCCCTTGTTTGCTTCTGCCCATTTGAATTGTGGGGATCCCTTTGCTGTGCTGATTAGGAAGCAGCTGATGCCTTCCTAGCYGAGCAGATGGACCACATGTAGGGACTCCCCAGCCAAGCAAAGCTCCAGCAAGGCTATCCCTCTTTACACTGACACTCATTACTCATTATTCAGAAATAACCAGCTGTTTCAGTCCAAAAATAAAGAAGCAGTGATAAATAAAGCTGGGTCAGAAAAGGGAGTAGGAGTCTTATGTCACAAAAAGGGAGTAGGAGTCTTATGTCAGATCAGGGGCATGAGAAGAGATGTGGGCACCCTTAGCTCAGAACAGGGGAAGGGAAATGTACAGGACAGGCAGACCCATTTCATGCTACTATTAAAAAGCAGAACATTGGTAATGGAAGCAGTGACAGGGTCTTCATGAACCCATTCACAGGACCTGCAAGCGCAGCAGTGTGGAAAGGCTGGATTATTTCTCCAGACTGCTTTGCTTTGAGAGACATGCAGTGAAATGACATCTTTCCACAGTCCTGGGTGGCTGCAGCACCCTCTGTGTGCTCACCTCTAAGAGCACACCTGCAAGCAGGCACTGCTGCTCCTGCATGGCGTGTTTGATTGCCTCCTCACTGCGGTTGCCACTGGTATGAATGAACAGACACACCCCATTTCTTCCTGAGATCTTCTGTTCAGATACACTCATGCAAGTGTAATGAAGGTTTGTGGGAAAGGGCAGGCACCCATGAATAGCACTGATTCACACTGAGTGCAGGACGTGCAGTTCTTTATACTCGTTCTCCAGCCTCTTCACCTGTGTCTGCAGCAGTTGGATTTTGCGTCAGGTCCCTTCCAACATCCAGAGAGATCAGTGAGGCTGAGAAATTGCAGAAGCAGCATGGAAGGTCAATGCAGAAGCTCCTTTCCCCTCCAGCACGAGGCAATAGGGTGTAAGTGATTTATAAACTGAAGTTTGAGGTGATTACAGAACTCAGGACCTAATTACACAATTCTATTCCCCAGTCATTTATGGAGCATCTAACACAGACCTGGCAAAATAAACCATGTGTTCTCAAAATATCATACCCTTATTCACTGCCATGGAAGATGAGAATTAAAATCTTTTATTAAGTCCTGCAAGCTGCAAAGTTATGGRCACTGACTGTAAAATGTGAACAGCAGAGAGGGAATGACACTTCCTTGGATGATCTCAGAAGCTTGTGGGAAGCTTGTGGGRCAGCTTGTGGGAAAGCTCATGTTGTGCTCTTGTAACATCCCAGCTTTTCTCCTGAAGCCATCATCCAGATACAAATCTCATACTTCCCTCYAAATCCCAAWCCTCTCTCCCAGGGCTTTCTACTACCTCAAACCTTCACAYCCTKCCTCCACAGCTTTGACTGTCCCAGATGAGGAACTGTCATTTTGAGAGGCATAATTATTCCATTYTCCATGTTTACTTCAGAASCATAGTCCAAAAGGCCTATCTTAGCTTATGCAGCTCCCTTTCAGTCATCTCTGCCTGTAGGAAATTAAACTTCAGAGTGACATAMGTCCTTGCCCTGYCTCTTACCCCTCCTCAGCTTCAGCAGGGCTRCTACTTCTTTACAAAAGCACAACAAACCCCTGCCTGTTCACAGTAGCAAATCTGCTACCTGAAAAACTCCCAGACTAATTTTTGATTTATTTTCTCCCCATGATTGTGTGCATGGGCTTCCCTGCCATCTCTTTGAGGCACTGCTTTTCCACTGCATTTCCAAGAGCAGTCAAATCCATCATCACCAGAAATGAGAGAGTCTGCCCCTGGTCTGAGCTCCACTCCCACACAGCTTTTCCTCTCCCTTACCCTTACTCCCCATTAATTTTACTCAGAGAGCTGGAGAGCAGTGAGCTGCCTTTGGGCTTTGCAGCCAGTTTTTGGGTGGAGCAGTGGATGAGCTCATGGGGCTGCACTGGCTCCAATGTCATATGGCCTTCCTTCATTCAGAGAGAACAGCTGAAACCCTTTAACCTTYGTTGGCATTTAGAGCCAGATGAGAGCTCAGCCACTTTGAAAACAATGTGTAATTAAACTAATTGTTCTGTTCAAAAATAGTGTTGTAAGATGTACAGAAGTAATTGCAATTGCCACGCCATTACCGTTAAGAAGAAATAATGTGTCTCTTACACAGACATTAATCTGATAACTAGCTTCATTTACCAAGATCATGTATCAGTGTGTTTGGGGTTTGTTTTTTTTTACCTTCTCAATGCACAGAAAGTCCAGAAGTGCGGCTACAAATCATAGGAGGTTCCTTCTATGGGGCTTTTGAAGGTCATAATTCTTTCGGAAGGGTGAAGTTTTCCTTACTCTTTCTACACCAAAATCTCTCTCTCTCTCACTTTCTCTCTCTAGCACAGATATGCATAGAAATAAAAATAGAGACAGAATTATATACACCTATACATATATAAATATAATTATATATGTACATATGTGACATGGACTCTCTGGGAAGCTGGTAGGCACCTAAGGACAGAGAACTTTTCTTGCATTCCCTGCCCGCTCCTAGCTGCCTCCTTGTAGAGGACAGAAAATGGTAGATCTGCAGAATCCACAATTTCACCTCCCAGCTAATTCCTTCAGATCAGGTATTAAAACACTCTGAGGTTATAGAGATTCTTAATGTGCACTGTAACTCTTAACAAGTGACCAACTTTCCTTACATGTAAGGATCAAAGACCAACCCAATATCCTAAGTCTTGTACAAGTGGCACAAGAAAATGAGGATGGGAATACATATGCTTGAAACGGAGGTGGGTGGAGCGGTAATAGCTAGTTACCTTTCTGCAGATGAAATCAGCAAATGTAGGTGTGCCTGAAAATRTTGTACCCAGATTATATTGGTCTTGGAAAACTCTCAGGTCAGTGGATTTCCGCAAAATGAAATGAACAACTGCTGTTCAAATAAAGAGTCAAAGATTAATTCTCTACTCTGTTGTGTGAGGTGTATCACAGCTGAGAATGGATGCAGAAAAGAGAGATGTTGTATGTGACTGTTGACAAAGAGATTTATAGGCACAACTGTGTTGTCCATCCCATAACCACTTCTCCATAMAAAATTTTAAAAAAACCCWAAAYTAAACCAGACTTTAGGTATTGTGACTTTGAAGGCAGTGTTAAGTATTTTTGACCAATGAACTTTCTTGCTCCTTTGGAAATAGAAGTTTAGCAAACTGTTGACAGATGACTTCCTAGAGAAGTTTAAAAAAATTACCATTTCTTCTTTGCTTTTATGCTGTGCTATCRCACACTGCTAAAGCTGTGGTATGCTTTTGTGTAGTAATGAACCTTTTTGAAGGTTCCTTTATTGGAAACAAAAGAACTTTATGAAGACTGAACTTTCTCATCTTTGTGCATAAACTTTTTCAGAAGAGGTTTTTTTCTCAGAAAATATCTCTCCTGATTTGTGTTGGTTTCTTCCTCCCTCTGTAACCACCCCCTCACAGCCTTGCTGAAATGGGGTTCCCACTGTTCATGATAGTGTAGCTCCAGGCTTTGCAGCACTAAAAACTAAAAAACTATTTTTAAAGTCCCCAAGGTCTACACTGTCTCTTATGCTCTCTCCATCCAAGATCTTGCATTAAGAACTTATCTGCAAAGTGTGATCTTGGATTTCTAGGCTGACAGTGTTAATGAACATTGATCAAAATCTGATCAATGTTCATTAATTGATCACTTTTTAATTAATTGAAACTGAAAATTTTTCTCTTTTTCTCCTTAGTTTGGTTATGTGGTCCTCTATGGAGCACAGAAGTGGTGGAGAGGCTGAGGCTTCAAAGGGATGGGCCTTGGGGAATAGGTCATGTTGTTTTTCTGTGTCGAGCTGGATGCAGCTGCAGCTTAAGAAAAACAAATCAGAAAAGCCCCAGTGGTTTGCACAAGACTTCCACCCAAGGTGAGGGAATCCTTATGAGACCGTCTGGGTTTTCTGTTGTTTGGTACGTTTTTTTAACTGTGAATTCCTGACTCACCCATTTTTATGTGACCTAAAAATCTGACTGATGCTGTTTGCTAGAGACAAACAGCTTGATAATTCAAATCTCGACAAAGCTAGTAATTAAAACCAGTTCCCCTGATGTCTTTTTTTTTTTAATACAGCCCGTGTGAAATGAGTTTGTAATTTTCACCCAGCCCTTAAACTCTGGCATAACTGGATTAAGGCTAATTTGAAAAACATTCCAGACAGGAATAAATCTTTACTGGAAGAAAGGGCAGGGAAGTGTGATACACATTATCCAGAGAAAAATACAAAGACTTGAAGAGCCTGCCTTGGTTAGCCCATCAAAGTGAAATCTGAAAGGGGAAGACTGCTTTCTATGCTGGGCTGTGAAACACCAGTAAGGGGAAGCTATGTGAAAAAGAAATAGGTCAACACCTGCTGCTGGTCATAAATTTGGCAAGGAAATAAGAGAGAAGTGGATGACAACAAGAGTAATAGAACAGCTTTATAGGAATGAAAAATCCTAAGCAGTTTTAAGACAGTATCAGGTCTGTCTCTGGAGAGCCTGTGTTGTGTCTGTCTCTAGAACATGCTGCATTCCCAGTGGAGCAGGTATGATTAGTTGGAAGTCACTCTCTTCCTTAATTTGGAAGTAGTAACAGATGAGCACTTCTCATCTTGTCAAAAATAGAGAGTTGTTACCAGTTACAGAACATACCAGTGTTCTTTCTAGAGGAAATGGATATCCTCACACACAGTATTTTTTTCTACTCTGATCATAGATATTTAGTACTGATGAAGCATGAGAGAAATAGACTGCAGAAAGTGGCCACATTCACATGTACCATCAGATTAATGTCTCACAGTGCCACCACCATAAACAGTGTTCTGGGCAAGAGGGTCTGTTACTCTGACTTTCCTCAGCATTTTTTCATTTATTTCATGTTCTTATTCTCATCTATAAAACTGGATCCTCAAAATTAGTTTTGCAATCATGTTTGTGGAACATTATTAGAAATTGACAAAAGTTAGACAATCTGACATCAGATTGTCTGGGCTGGGTGCACTGTACACAGCAGCTTTACCAAGCTTCTTGCTGCACTTCAGACAGGGGTTCATCATCGAAATGAGGATAAGGAGTCCCAAAAAAAGATTTGCAAGCAAGCAATGAAGATAGAGGGAGCATGAACTAAATCACAGGTATGCATAGTTATGGGAAAGATATGGAAGATTTTTGAGGATACTGAGGATCTTGTACAGGCAAACAGATGCAAGCTTGTTTTTGAAAGGATTAGTCAAAGAATAAGGAACAGTCTAAGGAAGTCTGGGTGCCCTCCCAGCTCTGTTTTTCCTAACTCAGTGATTTCTGTGACTGTGGTTTTGAAAGGGTAGCTGATGTCAGACAAGTTAGACTGCAGGGGAGCAGAGGACTATGGATACCATTCATACTATTCCCAAGAATAGAAAGCAAAAGCGCAATCACTCTCAGACTCTGGGGTCTGTGGCTGCTGAGGTTTCTGTGCAGATGGGAGCAAAGAGATTGAATTCAGTGTGACTGGAACAGAGAAGCAGCATGAGGGATGKAAATGCAAAGAAATGCCAAGAGTAGGAGTACTGCTAGAAGGTTATTAGACATGCCTGTTGGCTTTAGACAAAGCTGTGAGGTGACCAGCTGTGGCATACTGCAATGTACAGATTGAAGCACGCGAGCACAGTAACTCATCCAACTATTCCCATCATGCACAAACACTGAGCAAGTGAATATGATAGACAGGAGCAACGGGAAGATGCTGCAGTCACTGCTGTGTCCCTGTTCAGGCAGCAACACGTCTGCAGTGGGTGCAGTCCAGTCACGAACTCAGAAGCATGTTTGTACCCGCACTCATTTATTCATCATCAACAGCGTGTTGCAAACAATCATAAGAATGCCAGTTACTTGCCAAGACAGACATTTCTCCGGTCTGACACTTGAGCTGGGCATGGCAATAACAGTACCAGTTTCCAGCTGGGTGCTACATACAGCTCAGTTTGAGTTTCACATCATGGAAGCATCTGTCATGGTCCCCTTCAGCTGAGCACAGCAAGCACATGAGCAGCACACCAAGGCCTGGTGTGGCTCACCCTGGTGTGGTATCAGGCTGACTGGTGGCACACAGCCTCACTGCCCCTATCACAACGTGACACCTTAGGATGAGTGCAGGCACTGAAAAGCACTAGTTGGCAGCATTGCTAAAGACCTACAAGAAGCTGTGATGCAATCATATTGTAGGTTGTTGACCATATGCATTCACACAGTTAATAGGAAAGCCCACAATCAGTTCCTCCTGCTGTGCTTTTTGTTATTCATTTGTAGCACAGCAACACTTTGCCGCCCACAGAAAAGGGCAGGATTTCACTGTGCTAAGAGATGTACAAACAGAGAGCAAAAAAAGGTGGCTTCTATCCACAAATACTTCTCATCTAACTGCTTGGTGAAATGTCACCATCCATATACAGCCATTTGCTGAGCAATTCATCTGGCATCTCCCCAGTCTGCTAGGCAACATGACCATCAGCTTTGCAACGCCCAAGAGCTTGCACTGTTAAAGAGAGTATTCAGCCAACTTCTCTCATGTAAACACTGCTCTCTGCCAGCTCTGTGTGGCTCTAGATTATCAAGTTTTTTGTATATGAATGTTTATGATACTGTGTGTTAAAATTAATACTTTGCTGAAGTAGCAGCTGCAAATGTTTTACAGAACAAACCCTACAAGTGGTTTCTCTGTTTCCAGTCCCTAAAAACAGACTCACAAACTCATATTATCTGGTACCCCTGAGAAGGGGTGGAAGTCTCGTGTGTTGGAAATATTGAGCAGTATGGTGTCTAAACTATGTCCATGCCAGGCCTCCCAACCTACCTGTTCTGCAGCTCTCAGTCCAGCTACTCATTTTCTTACCCAAAACTTCCACTTGGTGGGTTGTTCTTCCTAATCATCCATCTTTCTTCCCTTTTCTCTTTCCCTCCCTTCTCATAGGCCAGAGAGGTTTAAGGACTTCTGTAGGAAGTGCTAAAGGCAATTCCCAAGGCAGGGTGTAGGAACACCTGCTGTTTCAAGATCTCAGCAGCAGACTCAGCCCCAAAAGGAGGGACCAGGAGCCATGGCTGTGCTCCCCCATGCAGGGGTAAAGAGGGAGCACTCTTTAAAAAGCACTCCTGGACATCTGTTAGAAGTCCTGAGACAGTTAAGTACTTAGCAGATGAAGGAGAAAGAGGCAGATGAAGCACAGGAAGGATCTTGGCAAGGCATCAAAGGTAGAGCATCATGGTTGAAGAGCCTGGCTCACTTTTTCACAGCTCTCCCCTACATGACTGGCTATTGATCTAGAGCTTCACTGATGAGACAGCAGAAGCTCAAGGAATGAGGAAGGAGGAGCTGGGCAGGGAGGTGCCTTTTGGAGCAGAAAGACAGGAACAGCAAGAACACCTTGAGGGCAAGTTCTCACCAAAGGCATGGGGCACAAGCACTCTGGAAAACAAAGGCTAGATGCAAAACACATATGAATATGTATTGTGTGAGATCAAGTGGAAGGAAGAGGAAGGCACATCCAGCTATTGCCACAGGAAAATCCACCAAGGGTGGGATACTTCCCCACCCATCCCCCATCCCCACCCCCAGCCATCACCAGCATGGCTCTGGCAATGCTGGAATGTTTTGTCTGACTCAGAACAGATTTCTTACTGTATCAAGCACACTGCGGCAAAACCAGCTCAGGTAATTTAATTGGGATTGAACACACTTAATAGTGTTGTGGCAGAAAACAGACTCAGCAAGGAGAGGTGATGCTCTGAGGTTTGCATGGAGGTCTCCAACCCCCCATCCATTCAATATAGGACTAGGTGTTGCCACTCTCATTCATGTGACATGGTTTATTACAAGAACAGTCTTACTGCAGCCAGCAGTCCAGCRATGCAACTCTTTTATCCCAAGCACTGCAAAAAGCAGCCAGCAAGGATGATATTCCTTGTTAATGCAAATGCAAAAAACACCACCTCTGAAGTGAATGGTGCTATACTCCTGTGTGTTTCTATAATGAAGGCAGACTGCTGTTTAAAATACAAACTTGCCCTGGAGCTTTTTTAGCCGTTCATCCCTAGAATATGAATCCAGATATTTCCTGGACAGTGTAGCCCAGCGGCAGCAGCAGGTGCCAGCAACTGCACTTGATGAAGCCATGGAATAGCTGAATCAAACACATTCAAATCCATGTAATAAAAACGTTCCACCTCATCTTTTTCCCATGCTCAAAGCAATGCAATTACCTTTTTTAATAGTTTTTCATACCTTCAATAAAAAAATAAACATTAAAAATAAATTAGCAAGCCTGGAGAATTGCTTTGGAAAACACCTTAATTGGTATCCAGAAGTCAATTTTCGTAGTTTATTATCAAAACTGGTATGAAGGAATTATCTTCTGTGGTCAGTCAGGGACCAATAGGTTTTCATATTATTTTTTCCTTTTAAAAAGATAGAGCTTTGAGCTTGAATTCAGTGTAGTACTCCAGACAATTGTTGGATCAGATAGCCATTCCATCCAATAAACATGCAGAAATTGTAATTGATATTTTATAATTAAAGTCCAAACTGAGAAAGAATAGTAATAATTAGTGGGGAAAGTACATCATAAGATCAGAAATTACATCATAGCCAACAGATTTCCTTTAGGCAAAGAAAACATATTATCCTCAAGATTTCTTAAAGCAAAATCAGTATCTGGCTTTTTCGGGAATGGTTTTTGTGGTGTTTTTTCTTTTAAAGCACACTTCAGATTCCAGTAACCACYGAAGGGATGATGCATTCATCTGAGGAAGAGTTAATAGTCTCATTTTTACTGTCTTATTCCCAAATGTCCCAAATAGGAGCTAGTCATTCTCACTGCTAAGTGTTGTGCAAATACAAGGCAGGAGGGAACATCTGTCCCTCTGGGCTTCCCAGRCAACCTGATATCTCAAAACACAGAGCAGGCTGTGAATGCCAATAAGAATTTTTCATCTTCTACCTCTAAAGGTTTTATTCTCCTCCCCTTCTCTCATTAAAAAACCCTGGCAARCATCCAGACAGAGGTGGTGACCTGGGAGCAGGTAGCATGGACGGTAACGCTGGGCCTGGCACAGGGCAGTGCAGCATTCTCAAGCCAGTGGATGCCTGGGCAGATATATTCTGGGCTTGGACATTTTGGTGYCCCCCCAGGTCATCTCACACATCTGGAGTTTCTTGCAAACCTGTTTCTGCTAAGGTCTCCATGAACCATGAGAAAACACATGATGTCAAACTGTTTTCACCACCAGCTCTTGGCATCCCTCTGCTGAGGGAAGGAKTTCTGGGGAGCAGATACTCCCCACTTCCATCTGCTGTCTTTCTGAGCCTTCCATACCACATGACAGGTCCAGGGAGAGATACAAAAGGGCTTATGCTGGCAGCTATGTATTGCCTTGGGAAAATGTCAGGGTTCCTCAGACATTCACTGGTGTAATTCATTCGTGTTTACTCCCTGTTATGTGGTACAGCAAATGGAAAATATGGCTTAAGAGCTCTCTCAAGAACACTTTTAAGCAATGGCCTCCTCTCATTCTTCTATTCTTTTTTTATTTAAGGCACACAGAGTGGTAACAAAGACATTAAAAKTTAAGAAGAAAAGTTAAGTAGGAAAAATACTACAAGAAAACTATTTTATTAAAGCATTATAAATTGCTTCTTAGCTCTAGCCTTTTTGAAGGCTGTTTTGTCATCTTTCTCCTTTTCCTCCCCTGCAATTCTCCCTAAGAAGTTCTTTTAGACAAGTTTCTTTCCATCACTGGAGACTTAAGGTCCAAATGAAGTTTGTTCTGTTGATTGAGGAAATTCTAGGCTTTCCTGGCACTCATRACTTTGGGCTCACCAGCAATCCAATGCAAATCCAATCCACTTCACCATTTACTTCCCCTAATTTATCAAAGTTTGCCATTTTGAAATAATAACAGTAACATATTTAGAAAACTACTTAGAGGCTTTTTTTTCTTTAGCTTATCCACTTACAGACACTGATTAAATGTAATCAAATTATGAGCAACATTACCAGCTAATGTAGCAATAATTTTCATGTTATCTAGGAACAACATAGGATTATGAGTCACACACTCATAAGTCTAAGGCCAAACTGCAAAAAATGTGGTCCTCCTGCTACACTGTACTATACCACTGAAGTGTCTGACAGTATTTCTTCCTAATAATACTGCAATTTCTGTACACTTATAAATGTAAGAGATTGTCAGATGCATAGCAACATTCTGCTAAAACCTTTTCAGCTGTCGTTCTCTGAACTGGGTTTAAACAGATTCCTCTTAAAGAGGTTCCTCTTCCCCCATATTTTCTCTTAATTTCTTTTAGTCATATTTCTTGTATTTTTGCAGTACTACTGCATGACATTTTTCTTCATTTCYGCTGCTCCTCATCAGTGCATAGTTTTCAATATCTGTGTTACAATTTGAATGACAAGTGGGACATATCTCTATTATCTTAACACTTTCTAGTTTCATATCTTACACTTTTGAGCCTTTCTCTTAGTTCCTGGGTGTTCTGCCCACCCAGTGTTGCTCTATAGCTTAATTTAGACTACAAATTTTCTATTTCTTTAGACAAAGATTCCCCAGTCACATATACCCACTACTAGTTTATTCGTTTCCCAAGTTCTCTCTCCTCCCCATTCTGATTTCTGCCTGCAGGTCACACTCCAATTAGTTTTCAATTTAAGTAGACATGTGAGCAGTCAGAATTTGCCCATTAATTGTCCACATAGGCATGCATAGACAATGAGGGTGGGATTTCACAACCTTGTTCACAGGCACCTTCATCTGCTCTATTGTTATAGCCAGTGTACTTGAGTCAAAACCACTACCAGAACTTGGGGAATGATTCAGTTAATCCTAAAATAGCCATCTAAATATTTATTCTGTTGGTTCAGTATAGAACCCAGCATAGCACCTAGTGCCTGTCCCAGAAGGCTGTGCATCCCCCAAGGTTTCCTGCACCTCATGTGCCTCGATGTCTTGTTTGCAAGTGGGATGGATCCCAAAATTTACTGAGCTGAATTGTGTCCTAAGTAGCTGGTCAGCTGAGTTACCTGCTGGAATCACTGCCTGTGAGGACTAGAGCTCAGCTGCCCACACTCTGCAACCTGGGCCACTTTAGGTGTTTCTGTTTGACTCATGTTTACAAGAAAATCTGCAGACTGTGTTCCATGCATGGAGGTCTGAGATGTCTTTCAGTCACCCAGATGTTTATGTTCAGCTCTCCAAACCTCTGTCCCAGCTCCCCTCTGACTCCAGCATGGTGACTCTGTTCACTAGAGAGGTCTATTCTATGGTCCCTATGTCAGCAGAGGCATCTGCTGCACCCCATCACTTTCAGTCCCCTGGGTCAGTCACCCCAGGCCCCTTGGCAGCCACAGTCTGTCACCCCATCAGATCCAAAAGTGGATCAATCACTAACCATGTACCAACAACTCTGTGCAAAGAAGCATTTCAGACTTCACAAGATTCAAATATTCTGCAGTGAAARCAGAAAGATAATTTAATATGAAAGTGGTTAATAAGAATGTTCTTGTGCCAGAACTGAAATTTATCAAGAAAGGTTTACAGATACATGCTAAATATTATTGATTCCTATCTGCCTTCTTTTAATCTCTGATTCAAATGATACAGTCATCTAACTAGGGAGAAGAAATAATGCTAGGTGACCATGGCACACTGAAAATGACAAGTAATTTGTAGCCTAATAGAAGCATTCCAAAAATGCTTTGCACTGAATAAAAGACATGTAAACTATCAATATTTAGAAATAATGAAATATATTTAGATKTAAGTTCTGTACTGAAGTATTGAGGACAGAGCTGACTTTTTCTGATAATTCATTCACAGTGAGTAATYCCACTGCCTCTACTGACTGAACATYTCTGCATGGTCAACAAGGGGAGACAAAAGGGAAAAGCAAAGGAAATGTATGTTCATTCAAATATCAGTTAAAAAAAATGCTAAGATGCTGAGTTTTCCTTGAAAAGATGAAACAAATATCCAAAGATGCCCAGTGTTGGTAAGAGAGAAAACACAAGTACATGCATTGATTGTAACTTGGTAGTTTAAGAGACTTAACCAAAACTGAAAGTATATTTCTTATGCCAGGCAAGGGCCAAACCCCATTCTGTTAACACTTGCATCAGCAGGTTAGAAATTTTATGACGTGAAACTGGGCTTTTATCTTTGAAATGCTGAATGCTACCGAGGTCACGGTAACGTGTAACTGACAGCAGGATAAATTCCTCTGTCAAATTTTAATCTGATTTAAATTGATATTTTAGAGACCAGATACCTAAATCCCTATTTTAAAAAATGCCCTTAAAAGTTTAATCCTTCCCTCAATTACAGCATTTTAAACTGGCTTCAGAGTGGTTATTTTGGATTTACATTAGCACAAGTGAGATTAGAATCAGAGCCACAGGCAGTTCACATTCCATGCAGTTCTTAACAGCAGAAAGACAAGGGTTGAAGCACACTGTCAAGTGAAATARCTTGGATTTTCATCTTATATAGTTTGAATGTATGTCCCTTTGTGTTTGTTCACTTGACTAAATAAAAACACTAGTTGCCATCCAGAGCATATTATTTATTTTTCACTCTCAGTTAAAAAATCCCAGCAACAACAAGAAATAAAATCCACCAGCTTTAATTACTGGATAGTTTGATCTAAGGTGCTTCTTTATGTTATTTACAGCTATTACTGCCTGGTACTTAAAAAGGAGAAGAAACCCATTGAAAGTAGGAAAGAAAAGTGAGCATAATGGTTTGTGGAGAGGTCATAGGACGAAGAAATGGTAAGGTTAGGAAGAATGTCATGGTATATTGAGGGCTCTCGTGGGAATTAATCAACTAACAGAAAGTCAGTAAAATGCCATTGAATCTTTCTTCCCAGTTCATGGTGGGATCAATTATTTCTTTGTGCTCTCTGCTGGGCGTTTCTCTCATCTGTTCTTCAAAACCTCTCCCATGTCTTCTAGAGATTCTTTCTCTTTCACGGTATATTTCTGTTTGCCTATGATATTTGTCCTTTGAGATTTTCTAATCCCAGCACAGTATTCACTTAAAGGTTTAGTTAGCAGTACACTTGGCACTTCATACACTGGCTGAACCATCTGTCTCCAGAGAACTATAAAATTGAAATAAACCCCATTACCTGTTTTCCATCTCAATTAATCTGAATTAAGTAGCTTAATTCAGGATTGGAAAACTGCCTAGGTTACAGAGATTGTCTTTACTAGATAATCCACCACAAAAATCCAAGTGTTCTCCAAGGTGTTCCATATATTTTCCCACAGGCTTCTTACAGAGAAACTGATGCATTAGGGTGGAGACAAGGGGTCTCTGACTGCCTGGCCACACACAGAGGRTGGTGGTAAATCCTTTTTAAACTGGACACTGCCACCAGTGGGGTCCCCAGGGATTGATCTGGGCCCAGCACTGTTTAATATCTTCAGGAGTGATCTGGGTGATGGGATCAATCCACCCTGATGGAGTTTACCAATGATTCCAAACTGAGTGGGGAAGGGGACACGTGGGAAGGGAGAGCCAGCCTGCAGGAAGACCTAGACAGGCTGTAAGAGTGGGCCAACAAGAGCCTTATGTAGTTCAGCTAGGACAAATGTAATGTCTGCATGTGGGAAAATAAAATCCAGGAATGCAGTGGAGAGCTGGGGTCCCAGGGGACAGCAGCCTCAGTGTGAGTGAAGGTGTGCTGCTGTGGCAAAGAAAGCCAATGGGCTGCATAACAAGGACACCATCAACAGGGATAAAAAACATTTATCCCWCTCTACTCAGTGCTTGTCAGCCCACTCCTGGAATACTGTGGTCAGTTGTGGTCCCTGCTATGCAGGAGAGTTGTGGACAGATTGGGGAAGGTCCAGAGAAGTACCACAATGATGATCAAAAGACTTGGAAGCTTTCCATAAAAGGAAATTATGAGAAAAAYGTGTTTCTTCATCCTTGGGTCTTAGGGGAGACCTTATCAGTGTTTAAATAGTGTTCCTGTACTTAAAAGGGTGGCTACAAAGAAATTGGATACTCCCTTTTTCAAGGAGTCACATGGAAAACACAAAGGGTAATGGGTACAAGTTATTCCTGGGGAGATTCTGACTGGACATGAGGAAAATATTTCACARWGAGAATAATCAGCTGTTGGAATAACCTCCTCAGGGAAGTGGTGGACACTGTTAAGATTTCTCTGGACGGAGTGCTGGCCTATATTGCCTAGACTGTCCATCTTCAAAGGAAGATTGTACCAGATCGTCCTTGAGATCCTTTCCAACATAGTATTCTATCCAATCCAGTTATTTCACAAAGCTCTCTTGTAATTTGAAGGATCAGAATCTCATATATTCCAGCTATCAGAATTATGGCTCTAAACCAGTCCATACTCAACTAAGAGTGGTTGGAAACTCCTGACATGACTCAGCATCCCTGAAACCTGAGGCAGCAGGATGACTGCCATCCATGCACTATATGGGAGGATTGTTCCCCCATCTTACTTTAGACAGAGTGTACTCATCAAACATATCTACCCAGTGACATGCAGAGCACCTCAGGCACCCTGCCAGGCCTCCAACACTGCCACAGAGTGTGCAGCTCTCCCAGACTCTCTTGTATGTCATGTCTGTCTGGTCATGAATGGTGTCTCACATATCCCAGGATATTTTGAAGGAGTCTAGAAATCTGTAGTTCAGTGCAGGAATCACTCCTTAAATGTTTAGAAGCCTAAGCATTGTTCAAAATATGGAATAATAACAGGAATAATAACGGGAATCCCTGTGGAATCAATTCTGCAGTTAGCTGAGACTCTRCATGCAAATGTGGTCATAGTGTTTCTACAGTATCAGCCTCTAAACTCAGCAGAAGAATTGAGTCTCTGTGTGCTCTCCAAATCAGTGATGTGACTGGGGTTTGGGTCAGGCACTAATATTGCACCTCCTGCTTAGTCTTCATGCCCAGTTCTGGGCAGGGTGACCTGACTGCTGTGCATCTATTTTATACATGCTTCCTGTATTTATTGTATGGTTCCTTGCCTTCCTTTTCTCATATCAAGTATTTGTGGAAGCAACACATGTTCTGGAAAGAATCAGATAGTAAATTACTATTTCCTTGAAGCAGAAAAACAATCTGGAAAGACATTAAATGACTAAGACAAAAACACTAAAAATTTTATTGATTGTGTCAGTCTCAGTCTCTTGACTCACCAACATATTTCTCTGGGGTTTGTGCTTGCAGAAATGTTTGAGTTTGACAGAGGTATTCTGTAAAAGAAGAGTAATGCAGTGATGAATCAGGCCCTTGACTTACCAGATATTCAGGCTAAATCTCACTGTTCAGGACTTACCATTTTATGTATGTCTTGCTAAATGGAAAATTTACTATCACAATGATGTTCAAGGAGTAGTCTTTGCTGTCTCTATTAATTGGCTATGCTAGAGCATTGGCAGTTATCCCAGAGACACTGATAAAATAGASTACATATAATATGTATCATAAAGTTTGCCTGGTATAAATAAAAAGGTCATGACTCTTTTCCCTGTTGCTTGTCTCTATGTTTTGTATTTCCTTTCTCAATATTGTGTTGTTCCTTGTTTGCTGTAGTGATATTTTTGCTAGTAGTGGTAAAGGRCAATTTAGGAAGCTATTGAAAGGATTTCAAAACATCTTGCTGAAAAAGGAAAGTATCCTGAAAAGACCCATGGAACCAGACAAAATGTCATTCATTCACACATTTTGYGTAAAATAAACCAAATGTCAATGAAAGATAATGGAGATTTTGATTTGAAAATGCAGGAATACTTATGTTCCAGAAAAGAGAAAATGCCTTCATTTCAGAGTGACAAAAGGAACTGTTTCAGATTGAATCTTCCTGTCTTATCAGTGACCTTCAGCTTCCTCTTTACTGTACTGCCTAAGGTAATGAAAATGCCAAAGAAACATGAGGGTAATTCCTATGCTYCTGGAACTGAGTTTGTTCATTAATCAAGATGTGTTCTCTTAAGRTCATTGGGTTACTTCTAGGAAAGACATCTCAGCTACCTATTTGTGCAGAGGAGTTACTCAGCTAGGCCTGAAACTCAATGGCTCATGAAGGCACACACTGTACAGCCTATTAGATACTGGGAATCCTCTTTTGGAACACRCAGCAGTCCCTACACATGGTGCAGGGATGATACCTGCTACCAATTTCCTATGAAACAGCTATTGCCTTTGAAACTCTGATCTGCATAAAGGAAATTACCTTTTCTTCACAAGTGGAAAAGTTTTTACCTGATTTCTCTTGGAAACAGAATTTTTCTTCCATTAACCAAGAAAAAGGTTAATGTGAGAAAAGTTTCCATTCCTGGCTGGTACTGAGCTACCCTCACTCTGCTGTGCCTTGGACACAGATTTCCCAGGAACAGGTTGGAAGACATGACTTCACCATGACACAGAAATMCCAGCTTGAAATTGCTTCCTCATTTACTCCAGATGGTCAATCCGAAACACAGGGTGTTCTGTCCTGCCTTCTCCATCTTTTCTATGTTGATCTGGTGGTAAGAGGAAACAAGACTATTTCCTTCCTTCATCTTCCAAATCCTACTTTGCCACTGCAGTYCCCCCAGGCTTTCAGTGTCCTTCACCATCCCAGAGCTGGTGCTGTGACACRCTACTGTGGGGAGCAGATTAAAGGYATGTGTGAAGCAGKGAGGTGAATCTGCAAACCAAATCAATTCATAACCACCTACCTACAACCTTACAACCAGCTGGGCACCTCCCAGGATAAAGATYATCAGTCAGCTGAGAAGGGAGCAGTTTGGGTCTTTATTAAACAGGGCTTTTAAAAGTCTAGGGAGAGTGAGCAATGTCAAGCCTTACATTTAAACCTTGCCCTGAAGTTTTTGCTGCTTCTACCACGAAAGCTTATGTTYCATGCACARTAAGTAAAACAAATTTTGCATCAAATTCGGACATATTTTTCTACACATTTCATTAATAAGTACCAGGCAAAACTGAATATTTCACACAGTGCTGACCTGATGTACCTTCTTTATCTATCTATGTTATTTGAACCCATACTCTGTTTTCTTGTGAGCTGTTGATGATTWCATCTAAAACGTTATCTTTTAAACACAGCATGAAGCTAATTACTGCCACCCRTATCTCTAGGCACCTTGGCTGCAGCCCTGATTATTCTTAGCTCTAGATCAAGAAAACCCACTGACCCCTTATTTTATAAAGTCTTCATTTATAGATTTTTCTCTGCACTGTCTGTACTTCAGACATGACTTTTAGACAAGGAAAGACAGTCAAGGACAGTTCTTTGACCTAGCCTCCATTTCCAACTTTCCCAAAATTCTTTGTAACCAAACCTGCATTGAAACTTTGTCCTCAAAGCAGCTATATCAGAAACAATGGCAGTTACCTCAAAAAATTACCTGAGAATTTAATCTGATGTCAGTAAAGAATTTTTTGGAGATTCATTTTTGCTGCCAACCTTCCTTTTTGGGAAATTTAACTTATTATTCATTTGGTGTCCTAAGCCTTTTAAATCCTGTCTAGTTAAATCTGAGATATTAAGGTCTTCTGTAGAATATGAGAAGTACCAGAAGGTCATTCAAAAGGTGAATAGTGCAGCTTGTTTGAAAGGAGTAAAGCCAAGATGATCTCAGGAACGACAGACATGGCAGTTCTGCTACAGCAACAACCAGTCAGCTTCTAGTTCTCTATTCCCTTGTAAGAAAGAAAAGAAAAGGAAAAAAAGAAAAGAACAACAACACCCTCACAACAACAAACACCCCCACAAACAAAACCACAATAACCACCAACCAACCAAAAAAAAAAAAAACCAAACCAGATCAAACAAAAGCAAACAAACAAACAGAAATCAAAACAAAAACAAAAAAAAGAGAAAAAAAGGGGAAAAAATAGGTGTGTAACTGTAAACTGTAACTGTAAAACAGGTGTAGATTTGTGCAGGGGAAATTGTGTTAAACTCATGTAATTTCCTGCTGAAACAGAGTTTCAGGCTTTGCAGGTAAAAGCAAGTCATTGTGGATACATCTCAGCTTAAAATGTTTTTTGCCATGTCTTATGCAGATTCTCATAAGGAAATTGGGGTGAAATGGTATTGGAGGGGTGAAAAACAAGACTGGGAAACCTTCCATTGAGCCAGAAATGAACAAACAAACCAAAGAAGGTAGGGAAAGTTTACCAACAAGCAAACTTCATGAGGGTCCCTCCTCCTCTTTTCATTTTCTCTTTTTGTTTTATTTTTCTTTCTGTTTCCTCCATCCCATCTTGCAGGAGTTGATGGCAGCTTCAGTTGCCTCCCAGCCCAGTGACAGTATACCAGCCCAGAGGTGCTGAAGAGAACTATTGCTTTCAGAAGCTGAAGGACGTGAGAGAGATTTGAGAGCAAGTTTTGGCTACCTCTGACAGGTATTGTCACCCTGAGGGGATTAGCAAAAGACATTTAATTTTCACTTATCAACATCCACCTTATCCTACAGGGAAACATATGAGCCCACCTCAAAACCCACTTTTTAATTGCTTTGAGTTATCCTTCCAGTGTTGCCTTTCACCTCCAGTCCCTGAGGGTGTTCCTGCTTCACACATGTATTCTGAGTCCCAAATGTTATGTACAGMAGCACAGTACAATGCCAGAGTGACCAGTCTTTTGGTCAGAAGGGGCTGTGGGATTCTCTGGCTTCCTTTTTCCCAGCTGCAGTGATCTCCACTGCTCTTGGCTGTGTTCAAAACACCCAGGCAGAAATACCTACCCAGCACGTGGACAAGTTTGGAGGAGCACAGCGCTGCCACCCCTCTGTACATCATGGGCCACCCAAGAACCCTTTGCCACTTCCCCTCCAGCCCAGCCTGGGAGCATGAGACCTGAGGGCATGCACTGCTCTTCTGCACTTCAGGATGGAGGGCAGGTGTGGCCCATCTGAAAGTATTTTCATTTTTACAAATGTTCTTCTTTGGAACTGGAGTTTTTCTCCTTAGGGACAGTCACYAGAACCATAGCAGAGCAGGAACAGCTGGCAGAAAAGACAAACAGAGCCACCATGTGTTTCCAAACATGCCCTGCTGTGACTTRTTTCTACAGGACCCTAGGAAGCTGCAGTACCACCCTGACACGAGCTGCATACAGGTTACTCCATAGGATACAGCTGGCACTTTTTTTGACAAAATATTTAGTATTCCCATTCTCCCAAGTCTCTGCACAGGAAACTTGGCATAAATTTGCTTCTTATTCTCTGGAGAAGGTGTGAGCCATGTAACTAAAATGCACTTTACACCACACTATAAAAAAGTGACAACAAAACCCCAAACCGAAAAAAAAAAAGAAAAAGCCCAAAAAACACACAACAACACAAAACTTGCCAGAGGATATTTAAACCTGGATTTATTTTTCATCTCTGCTATTTTATGGGATGAAATAATGCTTTTAATGCTCTGCTTGCAGATGGTTCTGGAGTTCTGGAGTGTGTGAGTCCCAGAGATGCTCAGGGGACAAACTTTGTTGCATGAACATGTCAATTCCGAGAAGCCTCTAGAATARCTGAGCACAAGGACCCTCTAGAGTAAGTGGCCAGGCCACAGGTTTGATTCACTGATTCATTACAGGTCAAAGAGAAGCTAATTGTGTGACACTGTGCAGGATGTATTGTCATTGCCATTATTCATGTTTAGCGTGCCAGTGTCTAAAGACCAGCCATGGATGAATCCTTGTACAAGATTATCTGACATGCACTGAATCATGGAAGTTATGGTTCAATARCCAGAGAAAAGGTTGGGAAAAACATCTAACACACAMAACATCCATGCATAGTGATCTCAGAGTGCTTTATTTTATTTCTGTCTTTCTGTGTGTAGGCTAAATAAGCATGGGTGTGATAAATGGAAAAGTGAAYGCAAAATAGATGAGAAAGAGCAGATGAGACAAGAAAACTAAAAAGGAAAAAATACATGTTTTAAAGAACTGGCTTTCTTTTTAACCTTGAGACCCAAGCCTAGAATCCAGTCTACATGTTCCTACACACAATCTCCAGTCACAGCCCAATCCACCTGGGCAGGGCTTGAGGAAGTTGCTGCACRAGAGATACAGGTTGTCTGTCAGTCTGCACATTTATAAATTGTTCTGCTTGTTTAGATCTTTCACCCAGACATGGGAACACAGCTCCCTGTTTGATTTCTATTACTGGCAAGTATCCATCCTCCAGTCCCATCTGTTATGCTTAGCCTGCCTGACACACGCTGCAGACTCAGTCCTGAGGGCAGGCTGACAAGGGGCTGGTGCACACTTGCATTTCCTATCAGTGACTGAAATGTATACACCAGCATTTTCTGCAAGAGTAACCAAATGTCAGGAAGACATCAAGATTTCGAAATGTCAATATTTCACAGACAAGATAGCTACACCATTTGGACCTTTTCTTGCAATTAATCCTGCCTCCAAAACAGGCCTTCTCTCATCATGTTTAGGAACTGTTGGGGTATTTCCAATTCTCTTCTATGCCATCTGAGAATGTTCAGTGAGTTTCCTCCTTTCCACTTTTTGGATGCAAATGGCATGAGAGAAATACACTGGGGTATTCATCAACTTTGAGTTTCATCAGTTTTCAGCTTCCACCTTCTTGGACAATTCAGTTTCTCATGACCCTTCCTTTTCCATCAACTACCAGTACCATTTACACGGTGATTTGTTCATGTTGAAGTTTTATTTCTGATCCTCAGATTGTTTGTGAAGAGGTCTCATGCTRTCTTTAACCATTGCACAAGCAACTGTGACTTAAGTGCTGAAAGTGATCYGGAGAAGTCACCACAGCTGGTGAAAGCACTTCTACTGAGACCTGAGAAATGAGACATTTAACTCTTGCAGTAGTATAAGGACAGTATTAGAAAGCCTGAAAAAAACAGCTGATAAGAGAAAAACAAGCAGAAAAAGTACATCTTTCTTCAGCTGAGTTCTGAACAAGATAATGAAAGTATAGTGTGGGGGAAATTGAATGGATGAGGCAATATCCAAAGATCAATGACCCAAACTGAATAAAGGTATTGTTAGTGATCACAACATTTTTATGYATTAAATGTATGGATATTTATCCAATTAGAACAATGTAAAGTAGTTGTGGGATAGAAGATTGTGACAAAGGAGAGCGCATTATGCAATCTAGAGAAGATTAAACATATCTATTGATATGATGAAACTTATCACATTTACAYATACACATAAAGGAAAAGCTTCTTTGAACATAAGTTCCTGGACAGCCAGCCCCACTTTGTGCTGCTTGATCACTGGCACAAAGTACACCTGTGGCTTTTCCCCATTGTGTGCTGGTTTGGAGACCTACCCAATGAGCATGGCGTGCAGCTGCACTGTGCAGTTTTTGGTGGCCAAATCCTAGGTTAAGACTAGGGACTGAGATAACTGACTGTGACAAGGATGGAACATTTCCAGCACAGAGTGCTCACCAAGGGGAACCCTGTGCTGCCAACATGTTCCCACCCTTCACACTCCGGAAAAGGCTGCCCAGAGCCCAAAAGTTGTCAGACCTGTGAGCCAAAGCCTTTTAAGAACTCCCAGCTTTTGTTTCCCTTCCTTACTGTGTGCATGGTCAGCTACATAGATCTGCWGTATTGCTCACCCTCACAAGGAGACTCTGACCTTCTTTTGTTAAACCAGCTGAGAACTGATTTCCACACTGCACCAGCAGAGCAGAGCAGCAGACCTTCACACAGTGTTTTGTAAGGCTGCTAAAAGACACTGTACAGCCATGCAGCAGGTTTGCCTCCCATGCCCACTGTAATGCAGTTTCTTTTAAAGTACTGAGCTACCACAAAGATACCAGTTTAGTTAAAGTAACAAATGAAAATCAAGCTGTTTTTCTAGTCAGACTTGGTATCTGATAGCTGCTCTGAAGAGCACAGTTCCCCTCTGTGGCTGACTGGAAGGGCAGTATCCCTGGGTTCCACAAAAAATTTGCACCACTCATTGTGTTAATCAGTTTTGTGCAGGTCATGGCTCCTTCCACACCTTCTCATTTGTCACACAGGAAGACATATGGCTCTTGCTCATTACTGCTTTGTGTCCTCCAAATTCATGCATGGATCTCATCACCACACCACTTGCAAGCTGTTGTTTATTAAGCAGTGAGACACAGGTGTTTTTTCTGCCTTTGTGCCAGCATAGGCAAGGGAACCATGCAGAGATGGAGCCCATCTCATGCTCCACTGCATTTTTGCTCATAAGCTCTTCGGGTTTTGCACAGACACTTGCAAACCAGCTTGCTGATTGGAGGAAAAAAAATCCATCCCTCTTCTTCTGAGTGAGTTCTGACAGGTAATCAGAGCAGGTCTGAGGAGCATTAAAAACATCCTGTGGTTCTGCATTTCTGTGAAGAGTGGCTGGTGGACAATCATAGAGAAAGGACTCAATGACACCATGTCTTCTGAAGGTATTGTGCCTCCAGAAATGTCTGTCAAATGAGCAATAGCTGAAGAATAAGATATTCACAGAAACAACAGGCAGAACCACCTATGTGACTCTGTCACCTCCACCCTTTGCAAGTCATTGGATTCAGTAAGTTTTCAAGGTTAGAGCTCTTCTTTTCTTTCCCAGGGGGAAAATCTCCTTTCTGAGGGAAATACGTGGCAGTGGTTCAGGATGACATCTGTGGGATTTAATGTGCTTTGTTTTTCTCATGGGTTCCCTAAAGCCCAAGCCAGTGGTTGTCCTGAGAAAACAATCAGAATCTGCAGTGCTGCATCAAAAATGCCAATTAAACAGGGTACTGAGAAAGAAGAGAGAACATGATGGGGAAAAGGAGTATTGAGAAGAATGCAAGATGAAATAGTTTACCTTGTCAACAGACTTCAAAAGTTCCAGTCCAAATGTTACATTTWATCCACTCTCAACAGGGTGTGCTACAGGGGAGGAAATACAGCTCTAATAGCTGTATAGATATTTTCTRTGGCTGATAGCTATTTTCTATGGTTTCACAAGGTATTTTGGCTCTGTTGGTCTGGATTTTATACAACAGCCTGTCTAATGAAGTAGTTCTGCAGTCCTTTCCAACAGTTTTGAAGTACAGCATGTGTTGATTATCTCAGTTGAATGGATCTGAGTTCATTTATAAGTTGCTTTGTTTTGCCATTTTTTTTCACTTCTTTGTTCCTCCCTTCTCTGTCTAAAGCACACAAATTGTTTGTAGAGGGAAAAACATATAAACAGTGTGATTCAGTACAATAAAGAACAGCTTGTTAAAAATGTGCTTTTGGTGTATGTGGAACACAAGCTTTTCCTCTTTCTATCACGCCGTGGTACAGAATGCATTAGCTGAGGTTGCTCTGGGAGTTCCATTTTTCAACCCTCTTTATTTTTTTTGTTCCCTCAAAAGCCTGAAAAATCTTCTTTTCAGTTGAAATTATGTGTGTTTTCCTTTAAGCCAAAGACAATATTTAACAAAAGTTTGAATCAAGCTCATACACCTTTTAGTTTTATGGAATTTATGAAAGTTATCRGAAACAAATCTTTCTGATTTGTTTGCTTAGCCATGGCACAGAAAATCTCTATTCTTTTTTTCATTTCTTCTTTTTATCCAGCTCAAAGGAAGACAATGAGAGCTTTTTTATCTTTCCACTGAAACACAATCAAATCCCATCCCTTCAGCTGAAAAACTGCATGTGACTCACTCTTATGAGCTGGGCCAACCTGTGGTTGTCATTAAAGTGGACTTTAACTCACAAAGAATTGAAGTGACTGAACATCTCTTTAGGACACACACAATCATAAGCATTCACTGAGCATCRGCCTATATATCTAGAGCTGCACACTGACATAAATACATCCAGTGAATGTTTATTATGAGGCAGGGTTTCGTTCTGRAGATCTATCACTGCATAAGCTTCCTTAAAAGAGTACAACTCTCTTAGCAGGAAGACTGATGTGTTTGAGCCTGCTTCTACAGCTTCACTTGCCCAGGCAAGCTGCAGAGGCAAGAATGCTTTGAATAAAAAATTCAAAGCTAACATGCTTTGAATAACAAATAAATAATGGCATGYAGGTAGGGATGCAGTTCTGACTAGGAATCACCCAGCCACCTGGAATGATTTGCATGAAGGGGAGAGGCACAGCACTGAGGCCGAGGGAGGGGGACATGGGCCCTGGAGCCCCCATCAGCCCTTGCATCTCCCATCTCCCTGTGCCCCAGTTCTTGTTTCCCAGGCAGCAGGATTTTCCTTGAGTCACAGGGACATGGTGAGGGTGGATAGACAGAGGTGGATGGGGAGATGGATGGAGTGGCTGTGGGCAGGGGGCTGTGCTGTGGTGGTGGCACTGCCTGTGGGTGGGATGCTGCCTCCTGGCCATGGCCGTCCCCTCTGCCCCTGCAGGGCTGCAGSTGTCACATGGGCAGGGCTGGGGACACGGGCCATTGGGAGCTCTGCTTCAGTGAAGACAGACATTCTGTCTGGACCCCTGAGGGCCGGARCCAGCAGGGCTGGTGGCTGCAGCTGGAGAGAGCTGGGCTGCAGTTGGGATCTTGCCAGGCTGTCTGGCTGGGCTGSGGAGAAGGGAGAGAGGAGCAAGTCTGCCTTTGCTGCAGAGTGGGGATGAGAGGTTTTCTCTGAGGGGAAGAAGACAGGTTACATGTCAGATCTGGAGGAAGTGGCCAGAGTCTGGGATACAGAGCACCAGGCCAGAGCAGGCAGCAGATGCCAGAAGCAGAAAAAGGGCTCAGTGCATACGAGAAGAAAGGGGAACGGGAACTAAAAATATGACAACCCACTGGYAGAGAGAAAGTATTTTAGGGCCTTCTGTTCTTTCTTTTTATAGCAAAAAGGAAAAGGGGACAGACTCTGGAAATAACAGCCCACATATTTTCTGACAAAGGGACCCATTTCTGGCCAMAGGCTAATGAAACATGTGGAGGTACTGGTGCAGGAGCTCCCAAAAGTCAGAGATGCCAAAAGATTTGAACACGGATTATTTTTTTGCACAGTAGTCAACGTGGTTCATGGAAAACTTCTGGCCTGGCAAGGAGCAGACATTTTGGAGATTTCGGAGAAAAGCTCACTCTCATGAGATTTTCATCTACGTTTGCAGATGTAAGAGGCTGAGGTGGYTTATAGGTACAGTTTGAAAGAACATCTTGTGTTTGGATGCTTTTGTGTATGTAGAATCATCGAGCTGGGTCTTTGCTCTTCTCTGGCAGAATCACTGGGATAAGGAACAGCTTTCACTGCTACATAGACCCAAGGAAAGCAAACACAACCAGATTCATCAAGCTGTTCCCTTAGCATGGCATGAACTTAACTCTAGAGTTTCTGAGAAGAGAATTGATCAAGCCAAGTCTCCTGAAGATAGAAACCCTTAGGTAATTAGRAAGATGGCATTATTCACAAGCCTTTGCTTTCAGTACCCTTTGCAGAACAGTTGGGTCTGGGTAATTATAACCCCTGGGGGATAGGTTTCAGTGACTGACAGTCTCCAGTGATGCTTTGGCCTTCATCCTTCCAGCTGCACCGAGAAGTGAAACTGCACACAGAAGCAGTTTTTGTTTGAATTTGCAGCAGCAGGCATTTGTGTGTGTGTGCACGTGTGTATGCCTGTGGGTTTATTTAGGTTTATCAGTTTTAAATATAAGACATAGGTTGTGTGTACAGCATTTCCCCTTATGTCAGCACCAATGCCATTTTTGGAGTCTGTGAGTAATTAATGTACCATGATTTTTTAACTCCTTTCTTACTGATAAACTGCTCTGAAATCTCACCAAGTCAAGTGAAAAATCCACTAATCTATTGTTCCATAAGTACAGAATACAAACCAAAGTGTAGGCTTTTATTCACCTATTTAATAGAAAGAATAATGTTTGCCTAAATTAATGGACATATGAAATAATGCAAGACTTCTGCATATGAGAAAATCTTTATTTAGTAGTTATGTCTTTCTCAGCACATCATGTGTAGTTAGAAATAAGTACCAGTGGACGCTGCTGCTCTGCAGTTCACTACAAAGAATTTTCATTTTGGGCAGAATCAGCCACACTTCTTGTTTTGACTAGTCCAAGGTATTTCTGTATTTCTGGAATTTTCACCATTCTTTTTCTGTGAAAAACCTTTGAGTTTTCATATATATTCTGTTGAGTTATTTGGTGTTCTTTTTCTTTTTGGTTCAAAGTGAATTTTGAATTTCCTGGGTTCAAAATATCTTTCTAAGATATTACCCATCAGGTTACTGATGTGAGTATCAAACCTCAACAGCAAATTAAGTGAGAGGCTTGTTTGGATTAGAAGCTGTTCATTAGACTTTCTTTTCTAATGTTAAAYTAACATCTGTGCATTTTTTTATTTAAGAATTTATAATATCCCAAACAGTGCAGGGTACTTTCTTACCATGAAGAAGTTTTAGATTGACAGATTGCAATTCAATGTGAGCTGCCTCAGGAGCCTTTTTGAGACTCTTTATTTTAGGCTAAACTATCTGTCATCAAAGTGAGAAAYGAGGACTTGGACTCATAAAGCAAAAGCCAAAAATGCATCAGAAATTAAGTCTGGGGAGAGGTGGAAATTTGCTTCTTGCTGCCTTGCAGACTTTTGTTATGTGTGGACTTGGCATARGGGTGCATCAGGCAGAGGTAGCTCTGATCAAACAAGCCCTGGGAAAAATCCTGCCACATGAGTAAATCACTTTACCTTAGCAAAGTAACAGGCTGTGAGGGCAGTATGGCATTGTGTGAATGCACCCCATGACAGCACAGAGACAGAGAAGGTGAGGCTTGGCATTCTAAGGGAATGGAAAATTTGATCTGAAGACGAGTAGGTAAGGTAAAATACTCCTTCCTCAGTCAGAGTAAAAGGCAGCAGCCACACATACAGCTTTTCACAGGTATTTCAGTCTGGATTTTATCCAATCTCTGACAATACTCAGAGATGTATTCACATTTCTCTTTCTCCATAATCTCTGTACTTCATGGGGGCGGCCTTCCCTTCACTGCTCTGTGGAACACAAACTCTTCACACCCAAGACCATTTTGTGAGACAAACAGCCATCAATACTGCCCAGTCAAATACCTCATGGCTCCCTGCAGCACCTTCTGATCATGTAGCATAGGAATGATGTGTTACCCCAGGGACTTGCATATGCTGAGAGCTCAGCTTCCCACAATAACATTTTCTCTGCATCCACTTATCCCTTAATTGGTGTGATGCCACATGAAAGCCCATGCTCTCCCACATTTTTTCTCCTCAATTGAAGATGTTCCCAGTGTATTTACGTCCTTCTTACAAACACAGCACAGAAATGCTTTTTTGGCATTTGCTCTGCTGGGATGGTAAAATCACAAAMAAGGGGTGCTGGTTTGAAGCCAGGGCAACAGAGGAGCAGGAATGGATGCTGTAGCCTTTAGGCTCACGAACATGGCAGTTATTTGAACCTGATGTTTTCTGACTTTCTGAGCCCATCAAACTCTAGGTTCATATTATGATGCAGGTCTAGCTAAAGATATTTTGTATGCATATGAAAATTCTTCACAATGTTGTGTGTGGTGATACATATTGTGGTGCTCATGGTCATTAGAACCACCAGAAAAGACAAATAACATCAGGAAAGGGGCAAAACAAGTTAGCAGAAGGCACTGTGTGGGTAGAAACATAGAGGAYAGAAACATGAGATCATTGATGTTGGAAAAGACCTTTAAGATCAAGTCCAGCTGTTATTCAAGCACTGTCAAAACAGCTACTAAATCATGTCCCTAAGCCCCACATCTACACATCTTTTAAATACCTCCAGGGATGGTGACTCCATCACTTCCCTGAGCATTCTGTTCCAATGCCTGACAATCTTTTCAGTGAAGAAAGCGTTCCTAATATCCAACTTAAATATGGTCTGGTACAGCCTGAGCCATTTCCTCTCATCTTGTCACTTGTTACTTGGGGGAAGACACTGACCTCCACCTTGCTTCTCTGGACTTGCTCCTGCACCTCATTGTCTGTCCTGTAGTGAGGGACACAAAACTGAACACAGGATTTCAGATGTTACCTCACCAGTGCCAGGAGAATGCTCTCTACTGGTCCTGCTGGCCTCACAATTGCTTATCCAAGTCAGGATGCCACTAGCAGAAAAGATCAGATTCACCTCCATGCCAGTACTCTGTAGGTCAGGAGAAAAGAAGAACTATTTCTTCAGCTGCCAGGCCCTGCCTGAGTTTGTTAGTTGCTCTGGTTGGTGTGAGACACAAAGACAAGTGCTCAAACCTGTTCCCGTTCCAAGGAATCTTCCACTGCTGAGAAGACCCACACCTACACAATGCATAAGCTTTGAGGAAGCCCAGTAGATCTCCCTGATGAGTAATATTGTTGATTTGCTTGTACAGATGCTAGCAAACACCTTAAAACCTCACTGGGGGATTTCTTGTTGCCTCACTGGTTTAAGAGGCTTCCCACATGCACATAAATTGGCTTGTTTGCTTTTGGTTTTCTGTAACCATCCTTTCAGCTCATTACATGCCTACAACCAACAACCAGCACTATACCAGTGAAAGCTAAGCCCTTAACTATTTTGTGAATCCTGTTGGGAATGTAACTTCCTGAAGGAATTTGACATTCCATTTTAGAACACTGTTGCTGAAAGGTTGGAATTCTCCTCTGAATTATTCCAAGTCTCACCTGACTCCTATTGACAGTGTCTTTGATCTAACCCACCAAAAAAACCCACGTTATTTATCCCACTGAATTGACATGGTTTCTGTTGCCTCTGTGAAAGGACTTAGCAGTGCTGGTCCAAACTGAAGCAGCTCCCTTAGCTTTTGCTTGTGGCCCAGTCACCAGAGGTGGAACAAGACCATTTAGGTGCACCCTCAGAAGAAGCAGGCACACTGCAGAAAAAGCAGAGGTCTTTAGTTTATGCAGGCATCAAGCAGAACAGGCAGGACCAAACACTGTCCAGCCAAAGTAGGCAGTCCTGTTTTACTAGCCAAGAGATGGACCAGATATTTATCCCGTGAGACTGATTCTACTATTGAATTGTGGTGACTACATCCACTAGTGAGAAGTGGATTAAAATGTAGAAGATAAATAAATACAGTGATTTCAAGTGACCCGGAAACCTGGATAGTGTTCAAAGGATTTTGAAAGACAAAAACCTATATATTGAAACAAATATATAGAAAAGAAAAGTCAAGTGGTTTAGTATTACTAAATGGATTCTCAGTATTGCTGCTATCTTTGCAGTAACAGGAACTATGAAACTAATTTAAAGGACTTTATTTTCCCCGTCTGGATTAAGGCTGTACTATGTCTGTCAACTTTCCTCATCATCTTTTTGAGACACAGAGACATCCTTGCTAATAGAACCCTGGAGGAGTAAGTTTCCAAGAACTACATACACAATTAYCTTAAGCATGTTGTACTGCACATCCTAGCCCACAGCCAACTCATCTGCATATCTAAATGCCATTTTCTGTCCCTTCTGAATAAAACCAGTCCTGGCCAGTCAGACACAAGAGAGGAAGGGTRTTATTAAAGTGACTTCTCTGAGCCTTCCCACAGGAGAACAGCTGCTGGCATGGGTGCTGGTGGAGAGGAGGAAGCAGAGAGATTTGCCTTCAAGCCACAAAAGGAATTTGATTTTGCAGATGGTGGTCTGGGCCATTATGCCATTCCTTGCTCATGGTCCTGGAGCTCTCTGAGGATGCATGAGGAGCAGYTGAAAGACCACAGTTTTGCTGAGATATAAGCAGGCACCAGTGCAAGCTGGAGGCATGGGGAAGGAACAGGGCTGGGGTCCAGCACTAGCAATGCCTGGCAGTCYTACAAGGCACAGCAAAGGAGCAGGCAAAAGCCCCTGGAGAGACCCCACAGGACTCAGTGTTTCTCCAGGGCAGTTGTTCTGCTTTGAGCTATCAGGCTGTGGGGGATCCCAATGCTAGGGCAATTGCATTGCCACACACTGGAGACAATTCCAACAGTATGAGCAGCACCACACAGTTCACATTTAGCTCTCCTAACCCCTCTTTTCTTTTCTAGAAACTCAGTGCTATAGGTGCTCTCCCATTGTGGTCCCTCTCATGCCTCACCTGGATGTTGKTTACACAGTACCCTGCATTTCACTGGAGCATCCTGGCAGCTTMTGCCCCCTCCCATTGTGTGCTGCTGGCTGCCCTACAGCCAGCCTTGCTTTCACCTCCTCAAGCTCATCTCCTGCCGTCACCAGCCCCCAGGTGAGTCTGTTAGAGCCAAGGTCTATGTCTTTGGAGGGTTCTCCTGCCCCATAATGACTGTTGGAGCAGTGGCTCCCTTGTGTGCCTCATGCCTCACAAATGCTGGTTTTTTCTCTTAAAAAAAAAAATCCCTTATTTCATTATTTTTGTTATTATTTATTAACTTACTCTGTGCTTGCAGGGGAACACGGCAGAGGAATGCAACTGTATTTGAAAGGCTGTTCAGTGTTATGAATTAGATCCAAAACCTGTGAGAAAGGCCCTCTTCATCACCCATAATTTCATGAAACCTCCATCAATTCACTTGGATATTTTCTTAAGTTATTAAGTACTTCTCTTTTAGCCTCTTACAAAGATCTTTAGTCTCACTTAACCAGAAAAAGCATGATCAGTCTCTGTGGGAACCATCTTTTTCTGCCTAGTTTCTCCTATCCCTTGGAGTTTGTATACTATAAAATAGTCTCCCTTGCTATGCTCAAGATTCGACACAGCAAACCCCCTCCATCATGTTCCAGACAGAGGAGAGGACTCTGAATTTTAAGTTTGAAACTTAAATACTCTATGAAACACAGGTAAATTTGTCATTGCTTTTTGCTGTATGGAATTGTGATCAAATGTGCTTGTGCATATATATTTTCRGTGTTGTAGTTATGCAAAGCTTAAGCTAAAAAGTTTTGCTCTTCTTTTTGTCAATTTTTAAGTCTATTCTAGCATCTAAACTGATGAAAACCCTAATTGGATTCAAATAAGATGGACTCGGAATCAAATTTATTGACACCATATACAGTTCCATCTCTTCAGAGACCAAGTTTTCATTTACATTTGCATCACTCCAGTCTAAGGAAGAACGACTTTTTAAAAGTTTATCTTGTTGCTTCTGTCTGTTCTGGGTCTTGTTACCATTTTTGTGGTCCAAACTTCAGGGAAGCCCAAAGTCCCTTCACCTTTTCAAGTGCTGTCAGTCACTTGGCATTACTATTTTTCTGTTCAGGCTGGTACAGGTTAAGGTACCTTTGCTGTAAAGGTACCTTATTAGGGGTTCTGTACATRAGGCACTGTGCACATGAGCAGTGAGTCCATCAGCAGACACATCTGACCATCCACTTGATRAAATCCTCRAAGAAAACAGTGCACAGTATTAAAATGAAACTGTGCTGCAATWTAGTTCCAGCAAGAGATGGCTGTCATTTGGCCTTGTATCTGTATGAGCCTGTACACTCCACCAGCTCTGGCTGCTGAAGTGAGTAGTGATAAAAGATTTATTTTGAGACAGTACATTACCTTGAATAGCATCACAGTCCTGGGTACCAGTGACAAATGAATAATGGAAGYGCTTTTTCTGCCAACAGCCTGTGTATTTGTCTATTGCATCTCCTGCCAACAAGTTTCTGAACTAGTGTTTGTGAATCTAGGGCRTGAATTTACATAGAGTATGAATAGATATTATTTACTATGGCTTGTTTTGCAGATGCAATACATTTTTATACTTTCATTTCTTAAACCGTATTTCTCAGAAACCAAAAAGCAAGCAAACAGTCTTTCATTTGRTTTTTAAGCTGAGGAATGCAAAGTGACAAAGCTGATCAGTCTTAAACTGCWCAGTAAATCTGCTTTTGACTTTAGAACTTAATATCCTTACACAAGTGGTTTGTCCCTTTTGTATGCAAACTGGCAGCTAACTTGCACACAGGAATTACTGCTTCACAAAGGTGACATTTTCTGGTTTGTGCCAGAAAACTTTTGTTTCGATCCTTTATCACCCAGCATACGCACTGAAGGAAGATCAAAAGGTAAGCGGCAGTTTAAGTGAAGCTCAGACAAAGTTACTCTGGGGAGCTGTAGGAGTTMAACCCCCACCACTGCTATTGACCAGTGTTTGTGCAGTATCTGCGCCATCTGCCACACAGCCAGGATAGAGCTGCGTGATGGAAACTGGGGCTACATCCCTTCTTAAGACCTGGATGATGAGGTGGAGGCAGAAGGGAAAAGATTAAGACCAACGGAACCTTGGCCTGTTTCCCTTCTCTTTCTGAAGACACTTAYGCCTTGGAGAAAAGAAGGGAAAAGTGGTTCTTACTTGAGGGGACAGACCTTGGCAAGGCCAAAGAACAGGTTTGGGAAGCCACTGTGTGCCCATGCCCCATCCTGTGCAGTCTGCACAAGAACTGCCTGCGCTCCAGGCCTTGATAATTGAGACAGACTGAGAGAGGATTTTTAGAAATGAGTCTGACATATCACATTCCCTTGGCGATGGCCAGTGCCAAGTCACATTGACTTCTGATGTTTCCCTCCCAGTCTGGACCTTGTCCCAAGGTTATCTCAAGGGGAAGGGACCATGCTCCTCACTGCTCCTGCCTGAAGAGATGATCTCTGTTTATGCTTGTCTGTGAAATTATTTCTTTCCTAATTATTGCTGTCCTCTTGGAAGGAAAGTATATTTATTTAAATTGAAAATTACTGTTGTTGAAATCCCCGTATTGCTTGAATTCCTGCACATATTGCTGCTTATCAGTTTGTGTTATACATCCCTTGATAACTTCAACTCTCACTTCCAAACCTGCATCACCGTTATTCTGTTCCTTTCCCTTGCCTGTCAGCATCTAGTTTATGGTCTACTTCACTCACCCTCTGTGCCTTTCCTAAACTCCACTCTGAAAGCMCATCAYTTTCACTCCTCCAACCTAATCCCCAAACAGGCCAGAGGCAGATCCACAGGAGAGAGCCACAGGGATGGAGTGAGGAAGTGGCTGTCACTGAGTAAAAATCTTACCCTGCATGGTCAGGCAGTGCTGTGGCCTGATGAGGAGAATCTGCATGAATTTTTTTTTTTTTTTAATCTTGTCCTAACCAAGGCTGCCTGCAGCACACAAGTCTTGTCTCCCCTCAACAGCTTTTATCAGACATGGAGAGCTGCTAGGTCAGGGATCATGAGATGTTTGATTTATTTGACTAAATCTGCATAGTTTTCAAGGCTTCTGTGCTGATGTATTGTGTCACTCATATCCCCTGGGGGTTTTTTTCTGTATGAATTTTAATTACACATAAATCAGCACAATATTTGAAGGAAAAATTGTGATTAAAAAACCCCAACAAAACAGAGCATCAGTGAAGCTGACTACACTGCCATTGATTTCAAAATTTTACAGGGCAGCAGATTTGTGCAAGTCTCTTACTCCAATTAGACTTCCAGTTTCAGTCATCTGAAAAGAAATGTGTTAACAGTTCAGCAAATACTGAATCACAGTGGACACTCATAACTAGCCTATGTCGTTCCAATGTACAGAAATTGACATTTTCCCTGCTATTTTCCCTGTAGTGATGGGTGACATAGTAAACTAACATCAAGACACAACTGTAACAAAGTCTAACTGAGAAGAGCACAGATTTTAGTAAGTGTTAGCTTTGAGGAGGRATTTATAAAAATGCTGCAGCAAACYAGTGCATTCAATAATTGAGCACAGAGAACAGCATGTCACTGAGTATAGCAATGCCTCAGACTCCATAGCCATGCCTGTTGCCAGAAAATAACCCAGTCTGCAGGCCAGTGCTAAGGATTTGTCTCCAAGTGCCTTTATAATTGACCTATATATMTATGCTCCATATTGAAGAGCAAATAAGAGGAACAGTTCATGTTCAGACCATCTTTCTTAGGTCTCTGATCTAAACTAACTMCACTCACTGGCAACAGAAGAAAGTTTATTTTTGATGTCTCTATTTGCCCTGTKTAAAAGATGAGACAAAATGCTTTTCCTTCTGTGAAGACACTKCTTCTGTCAGAGGAGCCCTGTTATGCTGTGGCAGCACAACCTGGCCTATCCCTGTTCCTGGAGGAGAATGAGATGCCTGCACCATCTGCTCCAGAGAGCTGGCTCTCTCAGACACAGGGTAGCCAAGGACTGCCCCAGCCCAGCTCACAGGCCATTACACCATGTAAGCCCAGTCACATCCTAAACTACACTTTAAACCAGATTATCCTTTGGTCGTCCTGTTTATGAGAGTCCACCACAGAATTTAACAGCTCTGATTCCATAAAAATCTTCTCGTCTCCCAAATAAATTTGCATCTGACTGGGAAATACTTGACATGATCTGCAGATGATGGCCAAGCTCATGTGGTTCCTCTGCCCACTGCTTCCCCTTACCCTGCCAGAAGCAGRGTTCTGGGCTTGGGGCACCTTTTGCAAAATGCCAGGGATTGCTGGGAGAGAGCTGATAACAAAGCCATGATGCCCTACAGCAGGACTTACCCCAGCTCTGGAGAAGGGTTTTTTTTGGGGTTTTTTTGGTTTTTTTTTTTGCTAGGTGATGGGGCCTTCCTGGCTCCCCCTGCCCAGCCCAGCCACGAAGCCATGAGGTCCTGCAGCAGGGAAGTAGCAGGAAAACCCTGTGGGTTGGGACAGCCTGTGACACATTTTGGAGAGGACAAGGGAAAGCTCTTTGCACCCTTATCATCTTTGCACATTTGTGCAGGGATCTGGCTATAAAGACAGATCTGTGTTATCTGTTAACACATCTGGAGAAAAGAAAAAGATACATTAAATTCCCATTAAACTGACAAAACAGCAGAAGGTCTGCCTCTGCAGAGAGTCTGAAACAAAACCTAAAGCTTCTCTGTCCTCTATGCAAGCTGTAAAACCACGGGCAGGATCCTGATTCCTCCTCCCCATTTTACCCAGAGCTRCCACTGAGAAGCTCAGTTGTGCTGCTGCCACTGGTTTACTTAAAGGCAATGGAGATCTCCATGAGATCTAGAGTATTTTTAAAGGCTTAAAATAGGCCACAGCTTGGCCAGAAATCTAAATTAAAATCTGTTTCCAAGGTTTTGGCCAGTGGCTCCAGCATCACAATGGCGGGCTGGAACGCTGGGCACACAGCTGTGCGCTGCTTCCCATGTCCAGGGCTGGAACATCTTAACTGGGGAAGTGTGGGGAAACTACAGGCCCTCTTTCTCTGTTAGGAAAGAGGAAGGCTTGCGAATTCTGGGGGAGGCTGGGGGTTTGCTTCCACAAAAGCAAAGGAGTGGGCTGCAGAGCCATTCTGGCCCTGTTGCTAATCAAGGGAAGCATCCCGAGCAAACAACCCCACAGAAACAGATGCTGTAGAATTATTTTGTTTGCCACAGGGATATCCCCTTTAGAACATATAAATAGAATGAATGATGTGCAACAACTGCCTAAGTTATACACTTTGGTTTTGTGTCTCCTTCCCAGTGTTGTATCCATAACTGAGCTCACTGTTGGCAGCAATTAAGTTTCGCCCGCTTCCCAGAGCAGTGAATTTGGTCTGTTTATTGCTCTTGTCTTCTCCCAGATGCCTCCCTTAAGCTGTCTCCTTCAGGCAAATGTTTCARGCTTCAGTATTATACTGACTTCAGCTAGAGGGAATGACTGAAAGTATTGTCATGATGAGAGAGCTCTGTGCGTGGAGCGACCAAATTCTGAGTAACTGGTTTTGGTTTCAGACCTAGCAAAGGTGCTACATGCTAGAAACACTATATAATCTTCCCAGCCATGCCACTTAGTCTAAGAAAAGATGGGACAAAGTCTCAGTATTACAGGTAGCTGCAAGTCACCCAACTGCCACCACTCCTAAATGTCCCTTTGCAGTGCAAGGAGAAGACATGAGTGCACAAAACAGAGGTGCTTATTTCTGAAGGCAGCTGTAAACAAATGCCCTGTCTTACCCATGTCCTTGTCTCACCATGGTTATAGCAAGACTCTTGTTGATGTATTTCAGCCTTGTCATCCCTTTGTCATTATTTGGGTGTRAAAGGAGAGGACTCACATTCCCACTGCATGGCTGTGCCACATGCAATTAGAAATAGGTGCATACATATCTGTGGAAATTTCCAAGGGCAGTACACAACGTGTTTCCTCTTCTCTTTCATAACAGAAATATCTCTGGCAGCTCCCAGCCACAAAGATCAAGTGTAAGAATCAAAACAGTTAATTTGTAACTAATACATGCTTTTCTTTTAATATTCTCAATAAAAGTAAAAGGAATGATAAAAAAATCTTCAATAGGATGTAAGCAATCCTTATAGCATATGAGAAGACATATTTTAAAGTACAGAAATGTTACAATTTATCTGCTTAGACAGAAAGAATCCTTGAAAAACAATAAAAGYCTGTAGAGTGAGCTCTAGTGTTGAAAAGTAGATCAGTACAAAACATATGATTTATTTCCTGGAGAATTTCATCCATGTCAGTCCAAATATTCAGAGGCATGCACATGCATACACACACAAATATCTAAATGCTTTTGTTAATATAATGTTTTTTATGACWGAGTGTTTTTMAACAGAAAKATTCTGGACTGCTCCACCAAAAAGCTTTTTTCTAATCAAAGGAAATTGTGGAGATCCCCAATAATATGAAACGTGTTTGTAACAACTCTTTATTATTAACTCCTGATGGTGCATCTGTTTCATCCTATTCAATAAAGTCTTTTATAGATTTTGATTCTTCTCTCTTGCAGCAGGCTAACGCTTCTTGCTGTAGGCTTTCGATGTGCACCCTTTTGTTTCCATGTCCTTCTATGTGCTGTTSCTGCTTCTATCTAGTGATTGCTTTTGTTCCTAGCACTTTGGTGAAGATCAAACAACCTATTAATTTTTTCTTAACTCTGCTCTTGACTTTTTTTTGCCCTTAGAAATATCTSTAGTATACACCACTTTACACAACAGCCCATTTTCATAACACCTGTGAAGACCAGTGGGGTTTACAGCAGTCACACCTCACACCTCAGGCACATACCTGATTGCCTTCCATCTTTTCCTTAACATGACACCTCTTCTTAGCCTTCCAGCACTTCACACCATCTATTTCCTTTTATGTTTTCACATTATTACCTCTTTATTAGCTTTTAGAACTTCTCAGGAATCATCAGAATAATTCTTACCAGCTGTGTAACACCTTTGAAGGGCTCTATGTTACCATGTTGAAAGGAACTTCAGYCCCATCACTGAAAAAGCTGGAACATCTAAGGGCTCTGCACTTATCAGTGGGTCTGCCTTCAAGAGGGCRAACTTCCTACAGAAAATCCCATGCTTTCTGCTTCACTGCTGAAGTTAAGAGCTGGTTCCTTTGGGAGAAAAATGTGGCCACTAAATGTGTAAAGGCAGATCTTGTTGATATAGAATTCAATCTATCCCTTTTTAATATTGTGAGACAGTCTTTTGAACAGGGCAGAGGTGTCTAAACCTCACACATATCTAAATAGGAGTRTTTGTCCTGAACTACATTATTGTGCCATCTGGTTTGTCACTAATTCTGGGGACCTGACTGGGTCTCTTAGCCAGACCAACTGTAGTTTTCYTTTCCTCACCTGGGCTATGTCCAGGCATCCTACACAGGCTTTTGGCATAGACACAGCCATGCTGAGCTATCAGCTTTCAACAAAATCATAAATCATAACTGTAATTGCAAGGGGCCGTTCCTACCATGAACTGAAGCAAAGGCTATGGCCACCAGCAAGAGTAGCTCATATTGACCCAGTCCACAGACAGCTGTATCACTTCAATGGTGCTCAGGATCTCCACTGAAGGAGGTAATGTGCAAATCACAGAAGCCATTTACAAAGCATTTATAAAATTGTTCCAAGAGATTGTAATCAATCTTATGTCTCTGGCCTAGACAGAGCTGTGCTGGAGATGATTCAGGCTGATTTGACGGAAACGTCTGTCAAGATCACAGCCAAAGTGGCTGTTTAAAACCCCTTTTGGCCAACTCCATTGCCTGCTACTGAACTCCAGTCTCCCAGAGGCAGTGCTGCTACCCTTTGCCAGGAAAACTGTTTCTTCCTAGGTCACCAGTAAATGTCTGGTCTGGAAATCTCTAGGTTGATTGTTCAAGGGAGTGGGAGATTGTTTTGTCAGGTTGCTGTGCTGTGGTCCCTCTCCTGCTCCCACCCTAGTCCTGCCAGGTGTCTTTGGCCCCAGAATGAGCTGTTCATCTTCTAGCAGTGCCTTTTGCATCCAGGTGAGCAGYGAAATCATTCCTTCCAGCAACATGGAAAAAGCAACCATACTTATAAAAAAAACCCCAAAAAATGTATTTTCTAGTGTTAACAACTGACATCAAGTTTTGTGCCATCTTATAAGCTCTTCTCTTTGGTTTCCTTTTTGGTTTTTTTTGCCTTTGTTTGATGTGTTTTGTTCCCTGAAACCCAGATTACCTCAAGAAACTTTTTCTCAGCTATTCTTTTGAGAGTCCTCAATGTCATTCCCAAGTGACCTTCCAGATGTCAGAAACAAGCCTCAAATACAGTTGTTGACTGTTTCACCAGGAGTCCAATAATTCATGGTCTTAATTGCTCCTCAATTCCCTTCACTCTTTCCTCAGTGCTCCAGAGCAATGTTAAAATCCCATTGTGTTGCATGTGCAGTGCACAGGTGTTGCCAAAAACTTGTGAGTTGGACCTTGGGGAAGATGATGACCACAGGATGTACCACGACCAGGGGTGCTCTCTTGGGGGCCAAGCAGTTCCCACAATGTAAGAAATGGCTGAGACTGCCAAACAATGTAATTGTCTGTGTAGACATGGATGAAAACTGAACYGCACAATTTGTGTTCTGTATATCTCTTGGAACACTCCCGTCTTTCTGCAGCATTAGAAGCCATCCCTCCTAGTTCAGACAGAAGGAACCAAGGGCAGGATGTTTCTGGGGGTGTAATCTCAGACCCTCATGTAATCCACATTTTATATTTGCTGTGACTGCTATCAAAACACTTTTTTTTTTCCCCAAGTACATTCCATTCAGTCAGCTTTCTGAAAATTAAAATGTATACACAGAGGTTTCAGCTTACCTTAGCAAATTCCCCTTGCACAGAGAGGTTGCAGCTCTGTGGCTGTGCATGTCCATCTGTGCCTCTCCTGTGTGAAGGTGTACCTCCAGCCCTGACCCCCAGCAGCAGCACCAAGCAATCTTTTCTGGGCAGTTTCACAAAGAAGCAGTGCTTAAGTATATCTGTGAGCAGCTGGTAAATCTGGTGGTACTGCATGGTAAAGATGAGTTTTATGAGAGCACAAAGAAGCCTTAAGGACTATGCTTGCAGGAATTTTTGCTGATGTAGTTTGTTTTATTGCTTCCTAATTGGAAAGAGGCCTTGTTATMAGCATTTATGTCCAATTGCACAGATTGCTCACCTACCGTGAGGGAGCTGCAGCTCTTTATATTCTAGAGTCAGACCTGCAAATACCATTATTTTTTGAGGACAGCCAACAAAAATACCAAAGCTGGCTGAGGTTAATAGGATGGTGCCTCCCTTCAGCTTTGGCCTCCAGCTATAAGGAGCTTTGTGGTTACTCTGGGAAAATCTCCCACTTCTTGGGAATTTAAACTCTAGTTTAAGTGGATGTGAAAGAGAATGGATTTACGCCACTGATGGTTATTTCAAGAACAATGATGGTTTCAAGAGCAAAGTCCTGTTTTCKCTTCCCAAACCCTTCTGAGAATCTCTGCTTAAACCCCAGGCGACTATCTGAGATGTAGTTCAGAGACACTACCCAGTACACACCAATATTGATAACTGAGACTGACAAAAACATTATTCTGYTTCCAGATGCACTTTCTGCATTTTCAGCAGGATACAGTGAGACCAGGATCCCTTCAGCCTTGGTGGGTGGAACACAGTCAAAAGAATAAGTCCATGCCCTGGAGGACAGGTGGATCTCTGATCACAAAGCAATAAGGAATGAAGATCAGTGATTCATCACATTTCTTTGGAACTACTCTTTATTAGCTTTATTAGGAATGGCCAATTATAAGGAATGAGAGAAGGAGCTATTTTTTTATATGGAAAGGCTAAGAAAAACGAAGCTGATACTCCCAGCAATTGAAACAAAGAGAAACTGGAAACTATTGTTTAAATAGTATCTTCTCAGAAACCTTTGTTTAATTTAACATTAATGAGTTAGTCAGACTCTTTTTTTAATGGGTTTTCYTCAGTAAATTTATCATCTTTCCCCTGAAGCATCCAGGAACATGCTGTATTTACATAKTCAATGCTTATWTGTAAAATGGGAAATATGTGTTTATTAACCCATTACATTCCACTTGCAGGGGGAGGATAATTTTTTTTTCCAGTTATCAGTTTAATTGCAGACTTTTTGGCTTAATTGAGTGCATGTGTGCTGTCTACACGTGTGATGGCAGAGCCCCCAAATAGGATGTGAAATAGGGAAGTGGCTGGAATTCACTGAAGATTGCCTCCTATTTGCATGCTTCTGTCTGAAACAGGTGTATCTGGGGGGAGTTATTTTGAGTTTAAGTTAATGCTGACCTCAGCTGAAATAATTTGCCCTCTTGTTCTTCCTCTGATACAGAGTCAAGAGGGAGTTGTCTGACTGCTGAGTGTGATTGTACACATCTGTCAACAGAATTGGAGATACGAATGCAAAATGTAGCACTCGGGAGTGCCGAGTGGGTTTCCAACACTCCCTGAAGGACACAGGGACCATAAACCAGTGAATGGATTACAMTAAGGCATAAATAGAGCATTTTTATCTGTGACAGATGTAATCCTGCTCCAGCAATGCTTGTGCTATTTAAAGAAACATGGTCTTTATTTCAGACCGGCTCTCTGAGTTCTGAGTGAGGAAAGAAATCATAAGCTTTCTTTCCATGTGAATAAATGCAAGGCTCCTTTGGAAGTGGTTTGGAGGCTTTGTTTTGAAGGGGGCTGGCCATTGCCTCTTGCAGGGCATGCCCCCCATGAGCACAATGTCACAGAAAGGACCACAGGCTTTCATGTATGTTGCCACTCCAGGCAGGAGAAGCCCTGCTTTGCTGCCCTGCTTTTCCACTGGGRACCTGAGGCACCACAAGCCAGCCAGGCAGTAAGAGAGTTATGAGAAATAACATCCCAAAGCCAAGAAGCAGGTGTGAGACACGCTTCTCACTTGCACAGACATATGCTACAAAATGTTGCAAGCTTTCCTGCAAAATATCTTAATGTATAGTCGTTAGGCAGGACAGAGAGGAGAGTGTGCATATGGAAAATGTCTCTTATWTGGAGACAGGAGCAAGTACTATCCCTTTAATGCTAGCATGTACAAGGAAATACTGATATGCCAGCTCCAAACTGCCAGTCATAACCTAATRAAGAGACAATCTTGAAGAAGGCAGAAATTTTAGCAGGTTTTAGGTTAGAAACAATTTTTTAATTAATTTTTCCCAAAAAGTGGCACAGCTGGATTTTGCATGACTGTGTCTGAATTTCAATGCACTGATAAGTCTTACAGGGGAAATAAACTGCAAAAAGGAAGACTGAAAGTTAAGGCTGTACAACAGGTAAAAAGCACTTGGCATTGGGGTAGCTCACTCCTTTGGACAGCCTCCAATGTACCCACAGCTTTTGAGTCAGGAGGAAAATGTGCATGTCAAATATCTGGGCAAGAGTATGTTGCTGAGTAGAATTTTCATATGAATAAATGGCCATATTTTTTAGTGCTGGATTATTTTAATTTTCATCATTAAGTAGATCCTGATTAACTCCAATGAAATGTAAGATCTTCAAGACTTTTTAGCCAGACAAGAGGTAGTCAGGCACTGACTTGCCATGGCAAACAAAATCACAGAGCAGCTGATGGCTGGGGTTTAGAGAACCTTGCATTGTATTACAGGAAAAACTGGTAGAATTCAGGCAGGACAAAATAATTCTATCACTGAAAAGACTAATTGCAAGAACCATATTGATAAAGGTCTCGTTGTCTCTAGATTTTTGAGAGATTCAGGCGTTAGGTGAGATTCAGAATGCTGCATCTATTAATATTGAAGTGAAATTAGTAAGCTTAAAATTTTGACTGAATTAAAAAAAAAAAAACCACCATGAGCATTTTCAATGTGGTGTGTGAAGTAACTTTTCATGGGAAGTTTCATTTTCATTTCTTGGGACATTGAAAAACTAGCCAAATACTATAGCAGAAAATGGACATACATCTTCATAGAGATAAATTAGATGAACTGCATGGCACAACAGGCATTTTTCTACCTCTGTCTCCATTCATCTGTAGCTGCAGAGACATATCATACTGGTGTAACWATCGAGTGATTTTGTAGACTTGATCTTTTGACACAGACACATAAATATACCTCCACAGATTCCTCTYTTTCTCTCGGCCATTCTAGCTTAGATTTTTATACAGGTCACAGCATGTGCTGCTGTTCTCTTCCCAGCTGGGGAGATGATCGGTGACTTCCAGGTCAAATAAATTCAGCAGGGTCCAGCAGCAAAAATAATGTACTGACGCAAATCCCAGCACATTTATTCAGCTGCCATTGAGGCCATGCTCAGGCTCAGTCCTGTTGCTTGCACCGCCCTTTCCTGATATGTGCCTGCCAGGACAAGACACGGGCACTGGAGCAACACAGTCTCCAGATGTCACATTTCTCCCCCTCTTCTTAKCCTTTCACTTCCACTGCTCAGATCCCAGATGTGAAGTCTTGGGCTTTCCCTCAGTGGTACCCCAAGAAGCAGAGACTACCAAGGAACCGCACAGCTCTTTCACTCTCCAAGGGAGCCAGTGGAGCCAGAGCTACATGGTTCCTTCCCTTTGCATGTTGCAGGGTAAGGACAACTTGCAAAAAAGGAGGTTTACCTCCTGTCTATTTATTAAAAACTAGGTTTGTGCAGTGTGAGCTATAATTTATGCATTTTTCTGGTGGCATTACTTTTACTGACTGTGAAGCTTTGACACAATGAAATAGGTAAAYCTTGCCATACTTGTCAACTTCATGAGCTGTTTCCCAGTGTATCTTGATCAAGTGACACCTTATTGGCTTGTAGGACAAGGAATTTGTGGATGACTGTTGATTTGAGGGCAGTTCCCAGGTAGGCAGTAAAGGAAGGCATGACACATACTGCAAAAAACAGTCTCCCTGTCCTCTGCCACCCATTCAGAGCAAAGCACAGTCATGCATCTGCTCCTACAAGCCAGTCCATACCTTGTTTCCTCTGCTGTGAGTGTCAGTGCATGACAGCCATAACTTGCTGTTGTTTATAGCACTGGTGCATCTTTCCAGCCCCTGCCAGGGAAGGAAAGCTCAGTGGACTTGCCACAGTTTGTTAATGGCACAAAGCGTTTGATTTGTTCCAAACACGAGGGCATATTCAGTACAGCCAAGACAAGCTGCAAAATTCTTCTGGTTTTTTCCATGACCTGTCATCACCTGCCTTCTAGCCAAGACGTGGTTTGGAAGAATTAGTGGGTAAACAGCATGTGGAACAAATTATAGTGGGAAAGAGCAGAAATGTGAAGCAGTGCTGCACGCCATGCTGGCTCTTGTGCAGGGATCTTCTTGCTGGTCTCTGTGGGCAGMTGGGGAACAAGCAATGTTTCTTTTACTAACATTACCCTCTGCTCTTCTGTTTTATCTCTAAACTGTGCCTGCTAGTAAGAAGTGATGATTTTAACACACATGGAATGAAATCAGGTTTTTCAGGGGGAATAAAAATTCACCTCTCAGAAGGAAAACTCCTAGCCCATATCCAGCCTCCTTTAGTTTGTTTTCTGTTTGTTGCCATGTGCTYATATTTGACCTTTGTATGTAACACAGTTGCATGTAACAAACACAGTACGGATCAAACTGTCATACATAAGCTTCTAAAGTCAAGTCTTTTTTCTTCTGAATGATTCAATTTCTGTATTTTATTTTATGAGTGTTGAAAGTGATTTTTTTAGCTTGGACAGTTAAGACAGAGTTGTTTACTTGCCTTCTTTTCTGGTTCCTGTATGCCAGAGAAAAGAGCTGAGTTTGACTTCAAGCAATGTAGAACATTTTGGTGCAGAATTGTAGCAACAGAATTTAAACTAACAGTTTTGTTAAATGCTATGCATGAAGATCATAATATAGTGTATAAAATCCACTTCAAAACTCACTTAAGCTAGTTAAACCTCTCATCAGTGTCAGTACAATACGACAGGAAAGAGGAAAAGAATAAAATCACCTGTGCCTGATTTCCCTTGCCCCTGTGTAGGGAATCAAAGCCATGAAGTTTCCCATCACTACCTCGCTATCCGGTAACACTTCCTTCTCCCTGCCAGACACATCACAGCAGGGAAAGGGTCCCAGCATTCCCTCTGTGACTCACACTACGGCAGGGAAGGAACCCTGCTGAGGTAGGTTGTCAGGGATAAAGCTGATACCAAGGTTGGTGGGAGCGACGGGATGGAAAACTGGTGTAGGCCAGGATGAGGATCTTGGAGAGAGATGCCCAGCTCCATGTACCATGTGTCCCTCAGGAGAACAGGGCTGGTGGGCAGGAAATGTGSCCCTAACCACACATCCAAAGGGCTGCATGTGGGGATCAAGAGAAGAACACCTGGTGCAAAAGGAAGGAAAGGGGATGGAAAGAGAGCTCCTCCCCRCCATTGCTCAGGTGCTGTGCTTCCTGATTCTTATTTTCTGCATKCCTGTTAGGGCCAAATCCTGATTGTTCTTCTACAGACAACAGATAAGTGCTCTCTGTGCTCTGCTGTCATTTCCCCCCACCATGAGCTTGCACAGTCCTCAACACATGCTCATTTACACAGGAAGTCAATGAAGTTGCTCAGGAAGGGTGAATATGCTCAGCTAAAATGAAGTGCTGGTCTTTCTTGAGATTCAGCTTCTTCCTCACCTGGTYAGAATTGCAGTGGGAGAGTGACTTTCTCAGCCATGCTCAGTAGTATGTGTGCAATTGTTTCTTAACCTCTCTCTACCTCCAGAACCATGAGACCAGCTAATATTGGATCCCTGGGGAGGGCTTGCTCTGTGCAGCTGTCCTTTTAACCTTTTAATGCTCTCCCAGTTTAAGCAGTTTGTGGCAAGACCCAGACTTAAACTGCAGAACGCAGATGTCACAAATTGCTTTTCAATATGCTCTGGTGATTCCTGGAGCTGATGACAAGACCTGAAAGGGTGAGTTTTAAAAGGTTTTCGTTTGGGCAAGCTTTAAACTGCTTTCCCCTAGTTCAGCATCTGGTCTCACATGAGTGATGAACTGACGAGTAGRAAGAAAAAAGGAAAGAGCTTTCCCAAAGAATAGGTTCATGGCCTGTGAAACTCTTTGCCAAAAGATAAAAGTAAATGTTATAAAGGTACAGACAAATCTGAAGAAGACTGGAAGCCTCCTTCTATGGCRATTTTCAAAGGGAAGTTAAGAGAATATGTGAAGCAGGGCAGTTGGCAGATGCAGATTAGTGCTGTATCCCTCCTAAGGAGTCCATGGAGGCCACTGCCAGATTTGGGTATCTGGGTAAGATGAATGCTCCCTCCAGTTGGYTGTGACAATTCCTGTCTCCTGAGGGACCTTTGATGGCTCAGCCAGGAGAGAAGGAGCCTTCAGAAAGCCATCTGGAAAAGGCACTGCTCCTGTAGCACTACCATCACCAAAACCAACAAACCAAGAACATATTTGGGAAAAATGAGCCTCTTTGGTGCTCAACAGCAGAGCAGCAGAGAATGCAATGGAAAAATCCTCCCTCCTRTACTGTGACACATGCCTTGCAAGCATTGTCACAAAAATTCTCCATCAAATCCTCTGGTTTTAATACAAGGAAGAAATATGCCAAATTTGCTTGGAGGCAATTGCATCTTTTTTGCTTATTATTTTCTTTATAAGTGTGTACATCTCATTGTTTATGTCTGTGATTTGTTATTCAGGTTGTATTCCTCTTTTAAGTATGGGAATGTCTGTATTTTATTTTACAAAGAATGTTTTTCTTCCTCCYCCTATTCTCCTCTTTCCACCCAAATTTCTGGAGATGAGTGAGGTTACTGGTCTGCAGTTCGTGACTGGAAGGTCATTAAATGACTGTGCTCATTAAATTTGACATTTGATTTTTATATCAATACTGATATTTTATATAATTTTGGTAGGCATGATCCTAGGGCATATGTCAAGTTATTTGCCATTTCTTTCCTGAAATACACAATTCTTATTGATTTCCACACCATCAGTTGCAGACCAGTCCAGATAAGGAACACCTTGCTGACAGGTTGGTATGTGAGGGCTTAAGTTTTTCCCTGSCAGCTGCTGCTGGTTCACTGAAGCTGTGTTTGTGCCACCAGAACCCAGTTTACCCTAAACAYAATGGAGAAGTGGAGATGAGGGACACAATTACCAGCCTGCCACCTCCTGGTGTTGGCATGGCCTCTGCCACTTCGGGAGAAACAACATTACAAAATAAACAACTCAAGAATTTGGGGCCTGCTGAAGGGATTATACTTAACAATTTTGGATCATGCAGATCTAAGACTCAGAGAAGGACATAAAGATATATCTGTCCATGGCCAGCAGAAACAGGCAAACTCTCTCCACAGAAACACATTTCCCCAGTCTCCAGAGGGAAGATTCAGCTGCCAATCTTCTCATTTTTTGTAAGAGGACCCAGCTCACACTTTGCCTTCCCACAGGAGCTCTGAAGGCAGGAAGAGGACACCCTGACCTCTGCTTCCTGCAGAGCAGCTCACAACTTCACCCAGGCACCACCACCTCAGGGGCCAGAAAGCCCTGCAAACTTGAAAGCATACAGCTCAGAAGTGGGGTTYGGAGCAGAGGGAAAGTTGGGATTAAAGGAGAAGAACTGAGAATCCCAGCACATTTGGGTAGGCCACCAAGCAGGGGAAGGGAGCTGCAGGCTAGCAAAGGGATCCGGGTGACAAAGTGCATAAATGCATTGGCACAAGTAAGGCAGGCCTCCTCATCCCTGCCAAAACCAGACCCCTGTCCTGGCTGGATATAACTCTATACCTTCTTCCTGACTGATGTTCAGAGGCTGTGTGTTCATTTATCTTTTAAATTCAAGATCTCTAGGATAAACACCCGTTAGCACACAACRCTGTGTCTATCATCGCTTCTCCTGTGAGCAGATTTGTTAATTGTCTCTAGTGATGACTGTATATTGCACTAACCCTCCCAGTCCCCATGAGACCTCACGCTTGCCTGGCTTTCCTGCAGGGGTTTGCTCAGAGCAGATGGTTTTGGTCCCAAAGGCAGCAGTTTTTTCAAGCAGGAGGAACAGTTATGGCCCAGCAGCTGAGYAGTCCCCAAGGCAGGTGTGGGACTGTCTCTGGAAAGAGCCTTCTGGCAGGAGTGGGAATGGATCAGAGCTGGGGCTGCTGCCTGGCAAGAGAGCAGAGGCCCACAAGACAGGAACCAAGSGCAGCAGGCTGAGCACAAGCCATTCCCACAATAACATCTGAACCTCCAGCTTTTTTTTAAGTAATATTTTGCGATAACAAAAAAACCTTGATGAGCTCTCACTCCATCCAAGCACTTCACCTTCCTATCCTTCACAGCAGCACCACCTAATCAGGCAATTTTTATGTGTAACAATGCACAGCCCTTTCCCGGAATGATTTTCCGTGCTGCTGGTGCACTTCGCTTTGTTATATTGGACAGCACTCAGAGACGCAATTATAGCCACTCTGCAAATGAGGAAGATGAGATACTAAAAAGTTATGTGACCAGGTCAAGACACAATCACATTCACAGAAATAGGTAAGAAAATCCTGACAGCTGTATAAGGTCACTTGTTCTTTTTTCATGACACCAACTCGTTTCATGCTCGTTCCCTAGCACACTGAATGAGATGGGGGCATTTATTACTGATGTAGTTCATTATCTGTACTTATTTCTTACAAAATGGGCACAAACAGAAATCCACCAGTCTTGAAAAGACACAGTGTAAATAATTATTTAGCCTGTTATCAATGGCTATGGTCATGTGGGCACATACATATTTGTACATCTGACATGAACTCTGCATATGGAAATCACTTTGTGAACACACAAAGCAGCTGCTTTTGAAGTGCCATATTTTAAGTCATTTTTTTAAAGCAAATGTCAAAGGAATGCCTCCTCAAGCCCTTAAAAATTAAAGTGTACATATTTTGACTAATCTCTTGCCAAAGTTTTTTTTTTTTAATTGGCTTTTTTTACATTTGATTACCATATATAAGTGCAGAAATACAAGTCAAACCACAAAAATCCCCCTATTTTACTTCACACTCATAATAAGTTACAGTAAAACTGTCAAATACATTTTTTTTTCCACAAATTTGGAAGCCCTCTGTCTTGAGCACGGATAGCTACATTTTTGCATTGAGACCACTCTGTAATAAAGCTATTTCCCCCCAAATCTCCTATTCTTAGACTAGGAGAAAAACTTTGTGAGACTTTCTTTCTTAAAAATAGTAACAATATGTGCTCAGCAAAGCAGCAGGGGTGACCACAATGGTTTCCAACAAAAATATCTGACTTGTGGCAAAGCATTTCCATCTTTTTGRAGACAAAGTTTCGGGAATGAGTTTGACCTCTGAATTACACAAACTCCARACTTGAAATGTCTTCTGGTCCTTATCATTACAATGTTCCTGAGATTCATTTCAGGAATGTCAAACACACCTCATCCTTGTTGGCACCCTGGGAATTAGGGATGTTTTCTGAATGTTGGGCTAGGTTGGGCTGGCAACATCTCAAAAACCAGTTGTCTGCTAATGGGTTGCCACATCTGATCAATTGAATTTTTAAGTCCTTTCAATTACAAAGCTGTTGCCCACCTGATCCTGTCACTGCCTACAACATGCCTTACCACTAACTTTAATGGCCTTTGGAATGACCCAAGGGAGGGGGTTCTGGACCTTAATACAAGCCTGCCCTCAAAGATGGAAAGGATGGAAAAGCACAGTCTGTGAGCACATTAGAGGTTTAACACTTCGATGGCCTGAAGGCAAAACTTGCTGTGGAAAACTCCAACCCACGGCTTTGTTGTAAAGGATGTAGGAAGTGGAGGGCAGTGGGATGCTTATGAGGGTTAAGCCAATGTCCTAAGAAACAAAAACATACAAAATTGTGAGAAACAGGCTTTAAAAAGGAGTGATGCATGGCAACCTACCCACGTCAACAGCCACCAAAGATGCTGTGAAGTGACTCCTCTAGAGCCCTGCATTCCTTCTGTTCAGTGGTCTCAGTGAAAGCCTTACACAAACGTGGGCTTTAAGCTGGTTGTGATGAGCAGCTCTCAGCAGCACACACAGTTGTCCTGGCAGGAAGAGGGAAACCCCACAGTTAGAGGTAGCAGTCAGCACCRTGGCTGTAAGTGGGTGGAGCGTGCCACATGCAGATGGGAAGGGAGTGGCCTTGGTGGCATGCTTGCCTTGGAGTGGTGGCTTAGACCCCTGCCTGACATGGATATAAAAATAGGCAGCCTTTGCTCAKGRCCTCRTTAGCAGTGRACTAAAACCTGCTYCAAGCACCAGTGCATTAATTTTTTYCCCCAWGGCTTTAAAGGTTTGTTAGYYGTCATGTTATGTTGCATAGGAAGTGTAGTCCTCTAACAACAGGACAAAACCATCCYGGATGACAGATAAGCAAGCTTGCCTGCTCCATGCTCCCCATCCCTTCTGGACGGATGAGTGTGTCTCTAAACCTTACTAACTCTTACCATGCATGCATTAGTCCATGGGAAGAGAGAGTTTATCTTCCTGCTCTGAAGTGTCCTCACTGAAMTTAGTGGAAATCAGTTTGAGCCATGGGGTCTGACAAAGGCTGCAGCAGTTCCTTTCCATTACTTCTGAGGGGCAGATTCCCGGAGCTTAATTCAGCACTGTGAATGGTGAGCAGAACCTCCTTGGGTGGGGAATTCCCTCCTCAGAGGAATTACTTCCAGCCRTGCTGTCCAGCTGTTCTCTGCCAGCTGTGAATTCATGTGAAATTTCACCATTTCCAGCTCTTTCATCTACAGTCTTGTGATAGCTGGTAATGAGAGTATAGCTGTGGAAACAAAAGATTACCAATTGAGGGCTACTTTCTAGTTACTTTTTTTTTCCCAACAAACACTTTTCTGATTTTCACAAAAAAACAAACAAACAAACCCCAATAAAAAATGACATTTGAAAAGAATGCAACCTTTTGTCTGGTTTTGTGGATTTTGAATCCTGTCTGATTGTTTTTGGGAGAGAATGGCAGTTGCAGGATCAGGAGGAATGCAGCTTGGCAGAAAAACCACTCAGACTTCCTGGGAGAACTTCAGGGATTTTGAGAAATAAGTCCATTTCTCATTAACTGTCCTTGCACAGTGGTTTTATTCAATGCTACAGCTATGTCTGTTGATCCAGGACTATCTTGTCTGGCTAACTGCTTAACCACAACCTAGAAAGTGTGGGTTTGTGGACTCATGGCAGCAGATGGATACCACTGTTTCAGTAAATCTTTCTTACAGTGTTTGTTTATASTGTGAAGGAAGGGATGGTGAAAGAATCCAGAAAACCAGAGATTTCAAGGRCTTTGCAGATTACTCATGGAACAGATGCACCACAAATCTGACTGAACCTTGTGGGTTACCCACCCCAGCCACTGCAGTGGCCTCTCTGCAGAGGTGCCTCACAGGCAGATCTTTGTGCTGCTGGACATCTGTGTTGCATCAGGAGGGATGAAGAAGAAGAGAAGCAGAGCAGACAGGTTGCCCAAACTATCTGCTCTGTTTAATTGAGACCTTTGACATTWGATCAAAACCAGTTTACTTAGATGTGATTTTTTTAAAGAGAGTCTGGCTGGAGGTATTTATTCATTGCCCTGTATCCACCATACTTTTCTTCAAGAGCTATGCAAAAAAGGCAGCAGTGAATAGATAAAGATATATAGATAGACAATTGAGAACTGATTATAATGACTTTAGTATATTTTTTCACTCTTCTGACTTAAAAAAAAAAAATATATAGATAGACAATTGAGAACTGATTATAATGACTTTAGTATATTTTTTCACTCTTCTGACTTAAAAAAAAAAAGAATTTTGAAAAAAAATAAGAGAAATAAATCAAGCTGTGAAGGGGAATTGAAATCTCATAGTGGAAGCTAACATCATAATCTCAAACAAAATGCACTGTAACAGCAGCCAGAGAGTCAGAGAAGACAAGAGCTGGAATGCTTCCCTCTTTGCACCCAAGTTCATTCCAGATCCAAGACTCCAGCTCCTTGGTAACTGGTGCAGTGCACTCCTAGGACCATCAATACAGGAGAGGGCATCATTTTGTACAATAATAAAAGTCTTGTGTTTTGGAAACTACTTTTCCAGAAAGATAAAGACARTTTCTGGGTGGGGTGTGTATGATCCTAATTCCAGTTAAGAGATGTGTGGGGTGTGAACTTTTTCTCTTTCAGTAGAAAAGCTGAAGTAGTCATGGCTAAGCTCAAAGCACTGATATCCTCACAACGAGGCAGTCATGGTCTATAGACASACTGGGATATCTCCAGCTAAACCCATCGAGATTGGCACATCCATGRAGCACAYAGCTACAAGGTTGAAYCCCAAAAGCAGGATAAACTGTTGGMWCTACCCTGTTCAACAGAGTCATGAGTACCTTCATGGCATTTCAGCATGTCCCAGCCACTCAGAGGGAAGAGCAAGAGCTCCTGTGGCTGCACAGGCTGCACCAGCTATGTGTGTTGGACTGGTGGAAGGCAATTTCAAAACTACAGAAGTTGTTCAGAGGCCAAATACTGTTTCTAAGTCAGTTTTCTGCTTATAAGCAGGTCACACAGATTCCACCTCAGCATGCCCTCCCTCTAAGAACCTGGAAGGCTCGTTTCAGAGAGATTGATGATGGCTCTTACAAGTGGCTGAACTTGCCTTACTATGTCCTCAAGCTGGCCATGACCCTTTGTTTTGTTGGAACTGAGGCAGGTTCCTTGCTCCACCTGTCCTTGCTGAGAACAACCTCGAGGTGTCCAACAGTACCACAGTGTTTGTCACTCCCTAATGCAGCTGACACTGTGATACATTTTCTGTCAGGTGAAATTTAGAGGCACATTAACCTGCCTGACAGGAACAGTGAGTCACAAACAGCTCCTGAGAAGTAACGTCCTCACTGTGTAAATTGTTTCAGGATTTTTTAGGCTGCAGTTTGATACAKCTACTGATTATATGCACAGTCTCACAGATATTCCTCCCTCCCTGGAAAAAAAACCCCATAAAAATACATAACCTTCCTAGRAACACAAATGGTTTTGTTGCCTGAATTTTCTAGACATTTCTGTCTTCTTKAAACAACCAAAAGCAAAACCAGCCTTGAGACACTCTCTTCATGCCCACTTCTGCTAGTAATTTCAGAACTGTTTGGTCTACATCATGAGGACTGGTAGTGGCCAGTGTATCTGCTCCAGAGTTAAATCAAGAGTTAAGGAGAAATTACCTTTATCTGACTGTTCTTGCATGTGCCTGTGTGTCCTGCAGAGTTTCCAGTGTTGCTGGCACTGGACTCGAATATGCTGCCACCCATATCTGTGAAGAGGCCTGGCTTGGCAGCTTTGATCTTTGCAGCTTGGCAGGGTAAGGGGGTGTTAGGGTCCACAAGGGTCTGCGGAGTCCTAATAGGTTCGTTTTAGGGGGATCTCAGAGCGCAGAAGACACAGCACAGGGACAAAACCAGTTCAAATCAACAATGCACTTTTATTTCGTGCCAACACCAGTCATGCGATAGAGGGAGAGAAAAAGGAAAAGAGAGAAAGAGAGAGAAAAGAGGGGGAAAAGGGATCAATAGCTACCATGGAAAAAAGCCGGAATCCTCGAGGCGAGATGAGCCCATAGATGCGTCTTCTTCCCGTGGGGTACGTACAAAGATAGGGTCCCAAAATGCACAGACTTATAGGTCTTCTTCAGAATGAGAGGCCTTTTGCCAGGGTGGGGGAGTAATTTTGGCCGAGAGGCTGCCATTGTCCAAAACCAGCTGCATTTGGCGTGGTCTGGTGAAGGTAGTATTGTGCTTAAAGTCGCTTTGACCCACACACACAGGAACAGAACAAACCGGGTGAGCCCAGTCCATTGTTCCAATCTCTGGTCCAGTGAACACACCTGCAAATTCTGGCAGGCCTCTCTCCCCCCTTGGACAGGCCAGAGCATCGGAGTCAGGGGTCCCAGTCCTTGAGACCCTTTGTTGACNTGCCTGTGTGTCCTGCAGAGTTTCCAGTGTTGCTGGCACTGGACTTGGATATGCTGCCACCCATAGCTGTGAAGAGGCCTGGCTTGGCAGCTTTGGTCTTTGCAGCTTGGCAGGGCAAGGGGGCAGAGGACATGGTGCCCTGGGGTCCTGGCTGTGGCACAGTGCAGGGACTCCTGCCAAGGACTGGCTCTTTCCCAGCTGGGGCACTAGTGAGACATCACCACTCAGCTGATTTCTGWCAGGCTCCCCTGGAGACAGGCCACTTCCATCAAGCCCTGAGAGGATCCTGGGAGKGATTTGAGCATACCAGTCAGCTTGGGAAGAGCAAATGGTACTGGTTATCTCTAGCAATTTGCTTTAGAGGAGTCATTCCTAGCTGGTGGTGATGGCTATTGTCAGAGATGTTTGAAATCACAGTCAATAGAGCCACTGGTATCTTTAACTTGAAAATGACTGTAGYTGGAAAGCAATCTTTCTCCAAAATCTCATGTTTCCTGGTTCAGTTTCATCTCCTAGCCAGTAGCGTAGCCAAGCTGCATTAATCACTTCTTTCCTTCTCTTGCTCTCTCTCATTCTATGTACTTGTATGGATTTTGTCACACTCATATCTAAATACCTTTCCCTCAAAGGAATTTAAGAGTAAAAATAACTATCTCCTTTCCCAGGCTGGAGAATGCCTCCAGTTGGTAGTTTCCTAAAAGAGTGCTGCACATACTTTAGCCCAAAAGAGCTCTATTCTTTGACACATATATGCGATGGGAAAGTTACATCAAGCAACACTTGAAAGTAAAGAGAACAGGGAGAAATMCTAGGACCTGGGTCTGGTTCTAGACACATGTGATCTCTGTTAYGTTTGAGTAATCTTTAATTACACCACAAATTATGCTAAGGAAATATTTACCTGCAGTAGTGCACTTATTTAATTCAAGTGCAGGATGTTTTGAAGTGTATTAGTTGATGCTGTAGGCCACTATGAAGATGTAAAATGCTATGTCTGTGCTAAATAGTAGTAGTAGCAGCGGTAGTGTAGTTTTAAAGCGGAATTGAATGATTTAGTAAAGATGCTGCAGAGCAATTAAAAATAAACAATTTCTTCTGGTTGTTTGGGGGAACAAGCACAGAATGATTAATGCTTCCTATAAAGAATTAGCAAATGGTTAACTGCTGAAGGGAGAAAAGTATTTATTTCTTGGCAAAAGACCCTTTTATAGATAGCCCTGTCTATTCGATGCTTCCAACTGAATTGAACAACATGTTTCTTCTTGCAGATTCTTTACTGCCTGTTACTGATGCTAGCAATTTCTGTGAAAAGAATTGTCAATCCTAAATACTTGAAGGTAGTGCCAAAATAAAGGAAGGCATTTGTCCATAAAGCCTGGTAAGGTCTTGAACAGAAAGATCAGGAGACATTTGCAACTACACTTCCAATGCAAGAAAGTGCACTTTGATCAATTTACACCACCACTTTTCTATCTTTACAATCAGTTCTGCCCTGTCACCCTGGCTTCTGGGGAAGTAATGCAGGACTTGGTGATGATCCTGTGTATGATCCCATGTATCCCAAATGAAAAACTTCCATTGGCACCAGAAGTATATACTGGGGGGGGGATGAACACAAGATGCAACAAAAGTTTATTCTGTGTAGCCAGTGTTTTGTACTAGCAATGACACATTCTTCAGAGGAAGGTGCAAAGRACTGTACAGTGGGTGTTGAAAAGAGTGGCTGAAGAGACAGGCCTCTGGCTTGGATTTGTAGATGCTCCTTGGTGCATGACTCCACTGACTGCAGYAAGTGATGAGAAGTTAACAGCACAATTAACAAATGCTTTTGATCACCCAGGTATAAAAAGCRCCAAAAAACCTTAGAGTACTTGTTTAGAGTAAAACATGGGTGGACACTATTTTATCTTCAATGGAAATCCTATTTAGAAAAACATGTTTCTGTGTWTATGCCCATTTGCTAAGAGGAAGCATACAGAATATAGAAGAAGAATTTTCCTTAGGTTTCTCTGATATGTAGATGCCTRCTTAGTGGCAACATACACTCCTTCTAAGGTGGCCAATCCCCCAGGTAATTCAAATTTGAAGGATTCAACTGAGCTGACTGATGTGTGTAAGAGTGCATCTGAAATCAAAGAGCTCATCCTGAAGAGCTTTGCAATGTATTCCTTTCAGGGAAGGCAGGGAGGAACCCGCATTATTCTCTGGGAGTGCACAGCGAGCTCACCAAAATTGAATTAAACCTCTGAAAGCAATCTTTAGCCTGTTATATCTAAGTGGCTGAACCCTGTGTGAGGTTACATACAGAAAGAAGTTATTTTGCATTAGCAAAGCAGATCAGATTTTCATATTTTACTCTTTGTTGTGACCTTGGCTATGCATAAAATCACAGCAGGTCAGAACTCATTGGGGCTTGCTCCTTAGGGAGAAATTAAAGGAAGTGTGTGATAGAACTCTTGTTTCTGTCATTATGTGGGAGAAGACCCTCACAACCCACACTCCTGCATTCCTGCATGTTGTGGGCTCTTTTGCTTAGATCACTTTCAATTCTTGCTTAGATCACTTTTAAAATCAAAGTAGCACAAGATATTTTCAGAGTGGACTTGAGCCTTAGTTAATGTTGGTTCAGGGTCCTTGATAAAATGAGGTTTTGTTATTTGCTACAGGACTGGCTGGATGCAATGAATAACAGCATTTTATCCTAGAATAAGGGATAGTCTGGAAACTCTCCTCAGGACTTACCTACATCACAGAATTCACATTTCAGACTCAGGAGGTGGATCTGCAGTCCTTCATGGAGCTGTTGGCCTGAAGAAGTCAAGATAAAGCAGAGCAGGCCCAAAGCACAAGGACAGCTATTACCACATTTCTCTCAGAGAATTTTGCCCCACTGTCAGCTCCAGCCATTCCCTGCATAACTCAGGTCTGCTAAGAGAACCCTGGCAGCTCGTTCAGGCGCAGGTTCTTGTGGTGGGACTCCACACTGAACCACTGGCAATTGATCATTTTTATATGTCTTCATCACGAGTATCCCATGCATCTGATCCTATACCAGCAATTAAGCCAAACTCGTCACTGAGAGCAGAAATAATTTTGCTTCAGTATGAATACACTTAGTATTTCTATGTATAAGTRTTCCTTAAATGCATTCTTACTTGGCTCCATACAATTAAGCTCACTAGTTAATAAAAACTGACTCTCTCAAWCATTATATTTCCTTAATTTAGAATTTAGGAATGCTCTGGTGTCTTTAAGGGATGGGGGGGCTTGGCCGACATCCAGTATCTCTCACTTTGGGTGAATTTTTATAAAAAACACTATATCAACTGAAGTTGACTGAACTGCAAATGAAAAAAAAAAAAAGAAAATAAAAGGCACCACAAAAAAACCCCCACTTTCTTTTCCCCAAAGAAATAAATTCACACAAGGAATTATTCCAGCAAAACTAAATCAGTTTGAATTCACACCTTTGTTTTTATGCCACTGTAAGTTTTCCATGTAGACAACCCCATTTGGGAAGTTACATTTTACATTATAATGAGGTTGCAATGTGCTAATCCCCTTGGACTGAAGCAATTATCACCTGACTGCTAAGTGTTAAATGCTGCATTACAAGGGATTATTTTCTCTTTTGTTCTGACTGAGGCCTGCTCTACCCACAAATTCACATTGCTTAAACTGATTCAGGAGGGAGTTTGCATTTTGCCGCCTCCCAATCAGTTATGTATTACATTAATAAAACTGGACTCAATGACAATTCCCTTGATATKCTGTAATTCAATGTGGTAAAATGATTATTTCTCTGCTACCTGGCCAGTTACCATTATTCTCTAGGGTCTGAGAATCAAATCTTGTTTGATTTTATTCACAGCACCTTTCATTTCGTAGTAGACATTTACTCTTCCAGAGCCWAGTTTTGAGCCAYGCATTGTAACCCAGCTAAATAGTAYAAATAAGGCTAGTTTGGGAATTTTCAGTCCCTGAAATGACACACAGCAAGTGTTGGTGCCACAAAAAGTAGGTCAACAATTGGCCTCTTTTTTTCCCCTTTATCACTYAGTGCAATCAAATAGTGCCAGGGGACAGCTGGCTGTCAAAGGTGCAGTCCTTTGAACAAGCTGCAAACACCTAAGTCCCATGTCAATCTTCACAGCAGTAATGAAAGGTTGTTGCCTTGAGTGTCCTGGGTGAGTTCCAGTTATGTTATTACAGTTTACATGTCTCAGGTTCCTTATAACTTACTCGTATGAAGCACTGATCACAAACTTTCTGTGCAGACACGCATCCAGTTTAGAGGCATCCCTTTACCACTTCAGAGCACATTGTGGTTTAGCCATGGTGAGTGAGCTGTACCTGTGCACACACCAACACACATCACTCCTCACCTGCAGCTTCACTGAGCACAGAAGAGGAGAGAAACACTCACTCCAGTGTGTGCTTCAGATCTGGTATCCTGAGCTGGCCCTTTGCTGTTCACTTCAAAGCTGAAAGATGTTTCTTGGCTTGAGCCTTTGCTCCCCATCCYGCTGGGTGTGTTCATAATGCTGCTGGGCACAGCCCAGACCCACTACCCTTGAATGCATCTCCTCCTACCTTTCTCTCTGCACTTCCTCAAGGATGAAAGACATTTTTCTGTAGCCAGGCCATTCATGATTGTATACAGTTGTATTGGACTTGCTCAACATTTTGAGAACACAGTCTTATTTGGATGAAAGACACCATATACCACTGATGTTCCCATCATTTGTTAGTTGTAATGTATCCAAAGACTCCTTGAAGGCCAATTATATTGTGCCTATTGTTCCAAGGACTTGGACAAATTTATGTGAAGTATCTTAAATAAAAATAGAATTTTTGTGGCTGTGCAAATGTTCTTCATGAGTCTCAGTCCTGCTAACACTGTCAAGAAGAAAGTTAACACCAGAAATTGTGGTAAAACTGTCTTGAAACCCACTTCTTTTTCTTACTGGTAAGCTTAAACCCATGCTTAATGCAATCAGATTAAGACCAGCACTCTTAAAAACAATGTATGACTCCAAATAAGTCAGTAATAGTAAGTAATAAGTCATTGTTTACCTTGCATATCCCTATTGATTTCATGGTGTTTACAACCCAGAGATGATACAAGTGCTGCTTTTACCCATTGGATAACCAAAACATCAAGATTCACCAAGATGTCCTAAATACTGCTGGTTTTTGTGCTGACACAAATCAAAGCCCAGCCCAATTTAGGCAACAGATTAAGATGTATTTGCAGTTGTTTTGTAACACAGGAGTATGGCAAGCTTCTGGCACTGGCTTGTCTATGACCCTGAGCCACGGTACTACAAAATCAGGCATGTGTGATCCCTGAACAAGCTCCAGTGCATCACAGWAAGTGTTTATCTGTGATAGGTGTCTCTGAGCATGCAGCAAAAASACAGCCTTGGCCCCTGGCAGAGTCCCCTGCTGCTGCTTCTGTGGAGAAGGTGGGAAGGAAGAAAGGAAAGGAGGTTGACGGCACTGAAAAAAAGAATGGTTGCTCAGTTGTCTTTGTAAGCTCCCCACTCCAATTTTTGTGATGGAAGKCCTTCAGTCTCTCCCTCTTTGGAGGACACTAGTAGTCCATATTCTGCCCTTAGGGAGAAACCTGAGCCACCTCTGGCAAAGGGAGAAGAGCAAAGGGAAACAGCYTATCTAAAGTAGCTGAAGTCAGTGAAGGGTCATGGCAAAATCCAGCAATCCATCTGGATATTTCCTTCTCCTGGATGTTTCACTACCACTATTATTTAGAAGCTGACCCTCTGCAGGTTTCTCACTTACAAAATAACAAGGAACTATACTATTTTTTCCACAAATGTTTTGTTACTTGAGTCCCATCTGGTCTAAATCTAGTAGAAAACCAAAACTGGAAGTGTCAGCACTGCTGAAAGATTTTTTCTTCTACTGATTAATGAGGGCAAAGAAACCCTGTTGAAGTCCCTGCCTTTCTTCTCACAATAAAACCCAGAGTCCTACACATCATGTGTTGATTCCCTGAATTGCTGCCCACTTGTGCCACTTTAATGAGGAATGCATTAGTGACGGTCATCTTTGGCAGTCAAGGACTTAACCAAAATTCTTAACTACAACTGATGGGAAAGAAGGAAGAGGATGGAATAGGAAAGTCRTTGAACCAGCTGTGATGGAGGCAGGATGGTTTCCCTTCTGGCTGCTCTGCCTGTGCCACCACCCTGGGAAGCCAGGCTGCTGCTGATGCTTCTGCCAGGTAGAGAAAGTAAGAGTGTATTGGGCAGTGACTATTGTTGGGGTAGGGCTTTTAACAAGGGCAGTCACTGTCCTCATCCTGCCTATTTCTCCAGTGGCAGAAGGCATTTTAAGACTAGTTTTGTAGATCCCTAGTTGCCTCGGAAACCTTTGGCCAGACTTTGCTCCCTCCCTATGTTCTCTGCTTCCCTCATGCCTTAAAGCTGCTCCTCAGCTGACTGGGGAACATTTCTAGAACCATTTCTGCTGACGGTGGGCTACAATTATGTGCTTTTTCCTCTGGTTAAGAGCAGGGCAGATCATTAGCATACATCTTTGCTAACAGTCCTTTCAGATGGCTGAAATTCTTGGTCAAACATTGATAAATTCATGGCAGTTTGTATGTAACATGATTTCCCCAAAATTCATCCTTTTTAAAGKAGTTTTGTATGTCTGGAATGTGGCACTCATGCTCTGATTTGCAGGGACAGTCTTTCAACTTCAGTCCTTGTAAACTTCACGCAGAYTTGTGAGCCTCTGACACTACTCAGAGACAGACCATCATGCCTGAAATTGGGACTGAACAGCTGACAGCACCCCAAAGGAAGGAATAGGCATTCCTGGAAATGTGACTGAAAGTGTGCAGTGAGCCTTACTTTGGGCATGTGAGAGCATTGCTGCAGAAATCCTTGAATTCGTGGGTTCTGTCTTGGCAATGGACCCTTAGAAACTGAGGAGTAGGAATAGGAGCTGATCATACTGAAAGGTATTTGAACCTCTTGAGTTTATCTATTGCTCAGGGAAACCTTGTCCTTGCCCTTTTTCCTTCAAAACTTGTAACTATTAAGTGTTCTGTGACTGTGAACTTTCATGTTTTCAGGGTCATAAACTCCCTGTGCTGTGGCAACATTATTGAAAGAAGCAGTTTTTCTTGCTCCTGTCACCTCTTTTGCACTTGGGTCTGGGTGAGGTGGCTCATAGTTGGACAGCAAGGTAAATGATACAGCACTAAAACAAGGAGATCACATTAAGCCATTGAGGTGAAAAAATKATCTGTTTTCAGACTGACAATGCTTTTTTCCCCTCACTATTGGCTGTTACAAAACAAGGCATGCTGTGGGAGATACMATAATTGCAATTTCATATGAATGTCTCACTGCAGTGATGAAATTTGCTTTGGTCAGACAACAAAGAAGGAAGAAATCCTTGGCTGCAGGTGCTCCAAATATAAGTAGAATRAACAATTGTTTTGCATTAGAATTCTAAGGCCTATCACATTGCAGTAGGCCTGAATTCAGATCTTTTTTCTCATTATTATTCCTCCTGAAGTATCACCCAGATGCCTACATCTAGAGCCCTTTTGCATAAGACAGCTGCAAAGGATCCAGTCAAAAGGATGTAGGTATTCTCTAAGGATCCCATTTCTCAGGGACATCAAATCTTCTACAGTTCTCACAGGAGCCACGGACTTCCCAATTTTTGCCAGAGGAACTGGGAGCTCTGTTGTGGCAACAAGTCCTTACCTCAGGCTCTGGTTCAATAGTGCCTGTTCTGCACCACTGGACAGCATGTGGATCTGCTCCAGGATTAAAAGCAGAGAAGTCCAAAKAATGAATGGGAAAATGACAAGTGTTCTGGCATTGTTATCACCTCCTCTGGAACTCACCRGGTTCAGCTGTGCTCTCCTTCAGACATGCCTGTAGGTTTTCTTTTGTGCCTCTTTCCCAAGATGTCTTTCTTTCCTGGTAAGCCCAGAGAAAGCAATTCCTTTTCAGCATGGCTTCTGTAATCCTGATCAGCCTTGTCTTCCAGGAAAGACTGTGTTGGGAAGGAGGATACCTAAAGAGTACAACCCTTGCTCTTTAGGTCATAAAACTTTGGYTGAGGAACGTGTGTCACATGCCACTTGATTCTGGGTGAATTCAACTACAGATAAAATTTAAGGGAAAAATACTTGCAACAATTCAATAGAACACAAGTAGGTAAAGTAATAAAAATCCTGCTGTTTGAACAATATTTGCAGCTACAAACCCTTTGTGGATCTCAGCCATTTTTCATTTTTTCTTATGTTAGGTGCTAGAATCTACTTTTACTGACATAAAATGGAATTTCTTTGTCAGAGATAGCTGTCACCACCACTGTCTCCCCTGTCACTCCTTATTCACCCAAATGAGGGAAGGGTAGAAGGCAAAAGCTAAAATGGTTTTGCTATCCCACCCCATGCTCAGATACCCCAGTTTTCACACAGCTTAATTATGAAAACTGTCCTCTGAACATCTGTGATTAGTTTCTGGACTCTACATGGCATCATATAAAATGAGTTACCTGACCTTTGTCTTCCCCCTTTCTCAAGATACTTYCATTAATATTTTTGATCTACGCCTTAATTAACAAAATCCTAGCTCTGGAATACTTGTCTTTGTCACTGTCTTCTGCAGACAAACAAACACTGTACTCGCATAATTCTTCTCACTAGAATTACAACAGTTGTTTTTTTGGTGTCTGTCTTATAAAAAAAAAGCAGATCATGTTGAGCAACACCAAACAGTACTCTCTACATTTTTCAGAGACACTTTTGATAGAAGCTATCACAGACACTATGTGAAAAGCTTAAACCACATGCTGGAAAAAAGCAGCCATCTCATTATCTACAAAAGGATTTTTAAACAAAATRTTACATCTGACATTGCATTAATGCAAGAACTGATTAGTAAGTGAATTAGAGTTACCAACAAAATGGCAGAAATTAAAAWTTATTCATACTTTTTGAAGAGTGAGATGTGTAGGCACTGTACTCTTCCATTCTGTGCTCTGACACCTTCCCTCTTTCTCTTGAATAATCTAATAATAGCTGAAATTTCCACTCCAAAAAGCCCTCTGCATTAATCATTTGGTCTGTCAAGATCTCAGCTCAATTATTGTCAGTCTGCATCTCTGCAACTAGGAAATTACATTARAAGTTACTTCAAAATGATGTCAGAGTGCAAGAGTTGAATGGAGAAGGAGAAGCTGGGCTTCACTCTGTGTCAGCAAAGCATCCTCTCCAGGACAGTGCTGAGCTGGGATGCAGTACTGTTTCCAAGGGGGGGAAAAAAAAATTAATGCAATCAATTTGCTTCACGTTTTGCCTTGTCTCAAAAAATTATTGAGTCATTAATCTTAGCAATGTCATGGTGTTGTCATTCACTGAATTCAATTAACCAGGAGCACACCATTAGAAATCTGTGTMCTCTTCACATGAAGTAATGGCCTTCTTGACTGTAATGAGTGGAGCTCCCCATGTTGAATTAGGGGGAATTTAAAGGAAAGGAACTAATGAAGATGAATAGGGTAAACTGCTTCAGAATACTGCRTCTTGTACACACCTAACCCTGACAGTACTGGGGCAAATTCTTCTTATATAAGCAGAGGCATTAAATGGAAATGCAAGTTTCCGAGCTTCCTTTCAGAGCCCCGAGCTCTTGTGCTYTTTCATTCTCTAATTCCTTTTTTCACTGAGCTAGTGCACAGTTTCTGGACCAAAAGTTCAGCGGCTTTCATGCTCCAGGGTATCCTGCTGCCTTCCTCAGAAAGCTCATGTGGCATGACTTTGTGCCCTTGTGTCACAACAAGCACTGCTGAAACAGCACAGTATTGCAACGCAGAGACGTGTTCACCAAAGGAGCTGAGCACTGATGGTCTGAAGGAAAACCAGCAAGTCTGAGGAGAAATTGGAAAAAACAACATATGTCAAGAGGTTAATTGAGCTGAAGCTAATTTACACTGCATGAGCAAGCAGAAGTTTCTGCGGTGCCAGGCAAGAGTCGGATTAACATGGGAATATCAATGAAACTGCAGTACATTTGATCAATAGATCATCAGGGGAAAAAAAATTCTGATAATGTCTAAGGGAACGGCCAGAACACAAAGGAGGAATAGGAAACTTGATTTTGTCCAGCAAGTTGAAATTATGTCACTGGGAATRCTACCAAAGGTGGTATGCAGTCTCTGATGAAGGGAAAGCACTGCTGCTGACCATTGGGGAATGCTCAGGGGGGATCTTGGTGCTGCCTCTGTTTCACACATGGTGCATGGTGCCAGGAATCCCAGGCTACCATTGATGGATCCTGGGCCACCTTGTGACACRGGCTGCAGGGTATTAGAGATAACAAATGGTAGTTTGACTCCCTAAGGACAGACAGGTGGGAGATAACAGGGTTGTATGTGAGGTAATTAGTCTTGCCTGTCAGCAGAACTAATCAGCTACAGCAATGGTGATAGCATAATGACAATAGGGCCTCCAGCTTTGGTGCTGGCAGGGATGGTGTCTGTGATTGCCCCCACATTCTGCAGCACTCATGCTGTCTCATGCACCAAACTTGGCCTTAAATTCACCCCTTAGGCTTGGATGTGCTATATGCAAAATGTGTGCTGGCCACCACCTGAGGCACTTTCTCAGCTGCTTCCCAAAGTTACCAATATGAACCAGGACCACAGCATGTATTGGCTGTACTTCTGCAGCGTTGTGGGGCTGCGTAGAGTCACTGGTAGGCAGTGCAGATGCCCATGCTGAAAGAGGGTTCTGATGCTGAAGACTTTCCTTCAGTAGAAACAGAAGTGGAGGAAGGGACAGAGCACAGAGGTGCACACACAGAGCATACCACAAGCATGAATACATGGGACACAGTTAATTACTACAAAGCCATTCAACTCAAGCTGTGATGGTAATGGTGTGAAGAGTGTGAGTAGACTCTTCCAGATGTGTKTTATGTTTTCAGTGCAGCATCCTATTTAGAGAATGACTTTATTCCCTGAGGATGGCATCAGCATAGSAGCTGAATGCACTTGGAACTTCTGCTTATTAACTTTGTACCATTAACTGACTTGTTTTCACTCACCTGAATGTACCTGTGAAGGACCAAAGGTTGTATCACAGCACCTCTAATCTTCATAAATAAGACCCATCTGCCTTTGATGTTATGGTGGTGCCTTAAGTTTTTAGCTTTTATATGTTTCAGATCCTATGTATACCCATATAGAGTGTAAGTGTAAGTAAGCTCTCTCCACATTTTGGTCAGACAAAACAATCCTTCCAGGCTGAGAACCAAGGTCATGCTCACAGCCTCAGGCCCTGAAAAGTATAAACAAAAGTGAATTGGGATGAGCAAACTGGGGGAATATGACTTCATTACCTGAATGTAATTGAACAACTAACTCCTGAGATGCAAACAGATCAAACTTATATCTGTCTGAGAAACCTGTGACCATTGTTCATCTTGGATGTAATTTCTGTAAGGCTTTTGCACTGCCCAAGGTGTGTCTGTTGAAGGCCTTTAATAAATACCTATTTTATTCTCTAACTCTGTCTAGGCTCTGTTCTAGGTAGCTATTCCAAGGCATCAATGATCCAAAGAGACGAGGGCAAATTATTGCTCACACTTGTGCTGCTGTGAGCAGGAGTTATGACTTCAGAGCTGCAAAGGCAGTGGTGATGTTGTCAGTGAAACTGCCCCAGTCCTGTGTTGGAAGAGGAACACCAAGGCTTGAGGAGCTTTGCTGTATCCCTTATCAGGTATAGTCACTGGAGGGGTACTCAGGAAYCAAAGTATGCATCTTCATCTCAGGTCATTTCCTGGCCTCCCAGGCCAGACACAGCTTGTTTCAGAGAGCAGATTAGCTTCTGGTCTAGCCCAGTGCAGAAATTCAGTGCATGCTTTATGTATCCAGAGCGTTTCAACACATTTTTAATGATTTTGGGCACTGATTATTGTTCATACAGTAAACAGTTGAAGTGGGTTAACACCTTACAATTCCTCATCATTTGACTAATGACCCTTTTTTTAGAGATAATTCCTTCATCAGAAGATAATAACTYGCAATAGAAGAGAATAATTCACAAGACAAAATGTAGGGATATTAAAAGAATAGGTGATGACTATATGGTGAAGATAAAAATGGTCTTTATTCACATAATTGTGTCATAATTTTGAGTAGATTTTTCAAGTATTTGGAAATACTGAGTTCTGTGCACTGGTGGTTTTATCATCTTATAGTTTTTCTGCATTTTGCTTTTGTTCTATCATTGATAAAATTACTCTGACCAGAACAATTAGAAGAAAAGAAGCAACAAATGGGCATATCTTAAAAATGAACATTTTTAGTTTACATAATTGCACCTTCTCTTGCTCTTCTGATTGGTTCTCAGTTTGYAGCACATTCTTACTGTTCTGTAAAATTTCTGACAGTGTTTGCTATTATTGAAGTAGGCTTTGAGTTCTCACAGTGTATATTAGGAAACAGCTTTTATCCCTGTGTGTGTAACCATTTTAGTTTGTTAGCTAGTTTAATTTGGATATTAAGGTGTTTAATTTACTATTAAGGTGTCAAAAGCAGTGAGGAGCTGCCTCTGTCCACCCTGGGCCTCCTGTGGTCTTTCAGATGAGGAAAGCAGAGGGTGTCATCCCAGCCCAGTGTGCCACAACCAGGCTCATCCCACACTGCCTCTGTCACAGGAAGTGGCTGGTGGGATGCCTGCCACCAYCATCTCCCTGCAGGATCCCATCTGAGGCAAGGAGAAGGGAGATGGAGTGGGCAAGCTGGAGTGGGGAGGAGGTGGAAGGGAAAGCTAGCATCAGGCAGAGATGGGGCTGGCAAGGAGAACTGGAGCACAGCTGGAAAGGTCCTGCAGATAAGGTGGGAGCAATGGGAAGGATGGAGATTTGTCARGAGCTGGGGAGAGGGAAGACTAGGACTGTAGAAAGGGAGCAGCCTGGGCAAAGGCACCAGCATAGGAGAAATCCAGGCAGAAGGAATTGGTGTGAGTGGGATGGAATGTGGGGGAAAGTGGATTTGGTAAAGGTGGCAAGACTGGAAAGAAGCCTCATTTGCTGCAAAAATCAGAAGCTGCAGGATGAATTAGGTGTTGAACCAGAAATTAAAGCCTTATCACAAGGTTAAAGCAACTGATCATTGTTCTAAAAAATCAAATTCTGTCCTTACAATCATTRAAGAGATCCTGTGCCATGTTTGACATGCTACTGAAACCAAACCTAGTATTAGTAATCACTGTTCCTTTATTTCTTTTCCTATTTTTTGCTGCCTGACTTGAGATGCTGTTGCTCTCCCAGATGCAGAGGCTGACAATGGACAATGCTGGTGGGTGTGTTTCATGCTCTAAATTGTCAGATATGCCCAAATCATCACTGCTTCTATGAGGTGCTGAAATCACTGCTACCTTTTGACCTTATCCTTTCCATGCYTCAGCTGGGAAACAGGATCAGACARCTTCCACCCCTCCTAGCACTGCTGTGGTGCAGAGTCACGCATAGATACAGGTGTGAGTGAGCCTGCAGGGACCCCAGTGGCCCGTGGGACACAGCACAGGGCCGGCTGGAAGCAGTGTCAGAGGATRCTGCATTGTCTCAGCCACAGAGCAAAGGAAGAGGGATGTTACAGGAAAGCTGTAATGGGAAAAGCAGCTYGGGRTCRTTGGACCAACATTCAAGAAGGGTTSAAAAACTGAAGTGCTTATCTGGCAGACAGTCAGACCAGAAACACACAGCTCTCTGAGAAGGTTTATCTTGAACAGAAAAATAGATTTCATTTGCAGAAGGCTGCACTGGAAACAGAAACTATTGAATATCTGCCCATCAAGGGAGCACAATCCACCATCTACAGCCACTGCAGTAGGCTCTAAGATAAGAAAAGARATGTGGGCAAGGTGATGTCAGACATGATGCATTCCCAATTACCTAAATTTTGAGCATATAATTTGATAACCCTAATAATACTTTTCAGTGCTCCTTTTCCCTGTAATGACTGGCATCTGGGAAATTTTTAGCACCTGACTAAGACAAAGCAAGAATATATTCAGCCTCACTCTGCAGGACTCTTGAAAATGCAAAAACTTCAAACAAACAATGCCTGTATTGAACTCAATTAATCATTTATCACCTTTGGGATGGAATGAGATTKAAAGTACCTCTATTGCTGAATTCCATGTTAAATGATCTAATCTCCCAAAGAAATTCTTCTTATTAATGACACCATAACAGGCTTTAAGGTGAAAAGAGTGCTGATGGAAAATGAAGCCTAAAGCTGACATCTTGGAGACAAAGCAAAAAAACCAATCTGAAGCACTGTCTTACAGAAAAGCAGACATTTCTCTCCAGATCCTTTTCTCCTGTGACCTTTGGTGTCCGGTATTAAAGATGAAATTTTTTCAAGAAGTTGCAACTGTCTCATRGTAGAAAGAAAGGGTAGGTGGGAAATCACTGCTATGTAACTAAGGKAACACTGGAAATCAGGATAATTGCAGAGAAAAAAAAAAGTGATTAGGTCAAAGAATTTGGGATCTTTGTTTCACAGGATGGTCAGCTAACTTGTGTTTGTGGTGTCTGTATGTATGGCTCCTACYAAGTGCAGAAAAAGGAAAAGAGAAGACTTTTAGTCAATGTGGCAGCACTGTGACTGGATTTCAACRTATTTATTATAAGCAACAAAACCTGAAAACCTACCATAAAAAAGTCAGTTTGAAGGAAAATTGCCCTGTGTGCTCAGGCCACATACTGAAGTGATGATGTTACAATCAGAAAGTAAACAAAGCAAAGCCTGACAGTGAGGTAAAGAAGCCAGTTGTCTTACCCTGGTATAGGGACAAGGAGAGAARAACAGTCTGCCACTGTACATCCTGCAGCAGGGGTGCCACCCCTCTATCAAGCAGCTTCACAGGAGCCAGGGGGGAATGTGGCAAGGSATGTATAAAATGCCCCCAGATTTGTATGTGAGTGGGGTTACTTCTGATGGCCTCCCTGGAACATGTTGCTGCTGCAGTTGGGCATTTGCCACCACATTTATTTCCTTTCATTCTACAGGCTTCAGTTTYAGCCAGTCATAAAATGAGAACAATCCAACATCACTTTTTTTTGTTGTTTTTTTTGAACCATTGTCCCGGGTTTAGCTGAGATAATTTTCTTCCTAGTAGCCAGTCCAGTGCTGTATTTTGTATTCAATATGAGAATAGGGTTGATAATACATGGATTATTTAGTTGTAGCTCAGTAGTTCTTACCCCAAGTTCAGGACTTYTCAGTTTCCCATGCTCTGCCAGCCAGCAGGTGCACAAGAAGCTGTGAGGAAGCACAGCCAGCACAGCTGACCCAAACTGGCTAAAGGAATACTCCATACCACAGAAAATCAATGCCCAGTAAGTAAACTGAGTGGGARTTGGCCAGGAGGAGCCCCTCACTGCTTTGGGGTCAGGCTGGGCATCAGKCTGTGGGWAGTGAGCAATTGTATTGTACATCACTTGCCTGTCTTGGGTTTTGTTCCTCTCTTTTTTTTGTCTACCTTTAATTACTATTATTATTAATCTAATTTAATTTAATTTGATATCTTTGATTTCAATTATTAAACTGCTCTTATCTCACTGATCCTTTTCTTTCTGATTCTTCCCCCCGTCCCACGAGAGTGGGGGCAGGGGAGTGAGCAGATAGCTGCATGGTACTTAGCTGCCAGCTGGGGTTGAATCACATAAGGCTTTATACCTATGGTTTGTGAATAACAGGAAACAGCAGGGATGCCACCATGCAAAACAAAGCAGCCAAAACACTCTTCTCATCCTTCCAACTTCAGAAAAAAGGTAAATATCATGGCATTTAGTGAAGAGGCAACACAGACATAATAATGAAGTACTTCTTTTTCAAGGCAGTCATTGAAAATCACCAGTTCACAAGTGAAATAGGCTGTGACCAAAGAAGATGGCTCCAGCTCACTGGCTCCAGCTGGACTCTCAGTTTTCTAAAGGCTGCAGATCTAGCTGGGAGTTTTGCAGCCCATATATTCCYTCCAAACTGCCCTTGAAACTCCAAATAAAATCAAAAGCAGCAGCCATACAGCACTTCCCCTATTTTTGTATGTGCTCCTCTATTAGTATGTGCAAAGAACAAAAAGTGRAAATTGAATAAATTAATTTAGTTTTTCAAAAGTCAGTGGAAATCTGCTGGTGGCCAGTGTGAGGTCTCACGCCAGGAAGTTTCACCATCTCCAAATCTGGGGCACAGGGGATTATTTTCTTTTTGAGGGGAATATTTTAGTGAGGCTGAGTCAGAATGTGACCTGCTCTAGAAAAAAAATGAGGAGGAAAAATGGAACGTTGCTCCTGTATTAGTTGCTAACACGTTTGGTTCCCCTCTTAGGGATTTGTGACTGATCAGACTGGCACTTGCATATGAACAGTACCTGCAAGTTTCATCCAGGAGCAGAAGTTTGCCTTCTGGAGATCAGGCCATCATCAGTATCCCAGTCTCCCACTACCTTTCAATAAACTGCCAGAAAGGCTCTGTGTGTCCGGAAGGTAAATTTTCTCTCTGCAGATTCTTCAGGAAAACTTCACCAGTTTATGCTGACATTCAAAGGCATCAAGCTAGAAAGACCTGGGCTTCCTTCATAAATTATCAGCACAATGTAAATTGCTTTCTTAGGAAAACAAAACCAAGAGTCTGTTTCAATTATAAGTGCTTCTGACTCTCATATCTGCATTCAGTGCACTGGCTCTGAGCTTGTAAACAGCTATTCCACAGAGTCAGATCAGAGAGAGATTTGAATGTTTCCTTTTTTTTTTTTTTTCTCAGCTAACTTCTAATACAATGTCCTAAAGTCACAGGCCATAGAACTTCTGATTAATGTGTACAGAATAGGTTGCCTTGGTGCCATAAAGAAACCAAAATCAATTACTGAGCAACTAAATTAACAGTTTAGCTCTTAGATAAATATGTAAATGCAATTATTGATTAAAACAGGGACTTCAGCATCTTTCCCCAATGTCCATTACAGCCCCCAACACCTGCAATGCTGCTGTGCCTCGCTTCTGTGGTSACCATCTGTGACCTGGCTGATTCACAGCAGAAAAGGAGTCACAACTGACAAATAAACAAAGGCTTTCTSCCTCCTTGGAGAGGAGAAGGGAAGCTGGTGACAGGCTTGCTGCTGTCATGAGTGAGCATAATGTAAATACATTGACAGGCAGAATCTGAGATTTTGACAGATGTAATACAGCTGCAAAGCCAGTAATAACTGGGTGTTAAACCCCTGTAGAGAGGGCACAGCCCATCTCTGCTGGCATTCTCCTTATCCTCTCTCTTTCCCCCACCCTGCCTTTGTRAGATCTCCTTTGTGGTTTTTAGCTTTTTCTTCCACCTCCTTTCCCCTTTCTTCCTTTTGTGCTTTCCCCCCATCCCCCTCTCCCTCCTGGGAGCCGCCACTTTGGGCCCTGTGATTCTTCACGGTTCATTGGGTTTGCTTTGCGAGGCTTCATTCCTCCACATCAAACAAAGATTGCGAGGAGGAGAGCAGAGGCTGTGGAGAGGAGGTTACATCAGGCACGTTGTAGACAGCGCCGAAATGCGTTTGTAACCTTGCCAGATGGATGGACAGCCCCTGCACAGCAGGGACTCCCGAACGCACATCCAAAGTCATCCATACCAGAGGGTGGGGAGGGGGACAGGGAGGCGGGATGTCAAATTTCCATAYATTTCCATGAGCTTGCTGTCATTTCTGCCTGGCATGTCACTAGCAGCATGTTACAAGGCTTTCCTGCTATAGTCCTGCCTATTAAAAGAGTATCCTGACCCAGTTGCTTCATTTCTGCACCCCCCTTCACTCCCCACCCCCCAAAATCAAACACACACTGTAGGAAGGTTGTAGATGCTGCCTGGAGCTGATGRGAAGCATTCTCTGTCATGGTTTGCTTGCTTGTGCTTGTTGCAATGACTGTTCCAAGCCATGCAAAACAATTCAACAGCTACAAACAGGGATATCCCTGTCACCCTTGGAGCTTGTCGAGGGTTTGATTCAACACCACCCAGATAGAAAGGAACACATTGTACACAGGCAGCTGCTCCTCAACGCTGCCAAGTCATTCAGGGGCTCAAGTGCCGAGTGCTGCAGTGCCTGTGGCCACAGCCCTGSCTGGAGACCCACCGGGCCAAACGCCATTGAGAGGTCCATGAGGAAGAGAGAGCATGGACCAGGGAGCTGCCATTGTAAGCACACCTGGACAAGTGGCACCMTTACAAATAGCAAATAAGAGCACTCAGCACTGGGTATAAAAGGGGCCTTCAGCAATGGCCAGTCCTCAGTACTTCTGTCCCTGGAGTCAGTGCTCCAGGGAAGAAGCAGCCTCACAGATACCTCCTCCCAAATTTGGTCTGTCTTGGGCCGTCCATCCCACCACCACCATCAGCTTTGCTCTATTGGAAACCAAAGAGATATCTCTGCCTGGGGAGCCTTGAGGATGGGGATTTCAAAGCAGGGTTTACYCTAAGCATGCACTTTTCAGTGTTTCAAAGTGTGCAGTAGTGACTGAATCCAAGAGGACAGATGGGATGCTTTGCAGTCTGCACTGAAGGCTGAGCAATGCCCTGCCTGCCTCAGCAGCTGGAGCYTGTAAGGGACAATCACAAATCTCCTCTCCCTTCTGCCAATTCCATGGCACCAATCCCCATGGAGGCCACTGCTCTCCTCTGACCTGCAAAACCTTCAGCATATCAGTAAGACTTTCTCACACTACAGCAGCTCACAGCTCCTTCACTGGCCCTTCAGGATGGTGGTTAGGGAACAAGTTTYTCTAATTCACATTCCCCAGAACAATGGTGTGTCCTAAATCACATCTGCCAACCTTGGACTCTACAAGTTTATTTGTCAGCTGGGCCTTCCTGAGTTGTGATGCCAAGAGGAAGATGGTTTAGCTGGTTAGTTGAAGTGCTCCTAGAACTCAGAAGAGCTCAGGCAGATTCTCAGCCACTAAATGCTGCCCTTAACTGCGAGAATGAATTTTCCCAATGTTTGTGCCCAAGAAGGGCAAGACATTTTTTGAGGAATTCCTGTCTTAAAAGGCTTGACCAGTTTTTTAGTACCCAAAAATAATAATCATATGTCTATCTAGTATTCACTTTAAAATCAAGTCTAGTTCAATGCACTTAATTTATCTATTTACAAAAGTTTGCTGGTTTCAGCTGAGTTRATTTTCTTCCCAAATATCAACAGGCTTGATATTACAGTGATATTTTTGTTAGTGCTGAGCAGGGCTTACAGAGAGCCAAGGCCTTTTCTGCTTTTGTACAGCCATGTTGGTGAGGAWATCTGGGGTGCTTGGGAGGCTGGGAAGGGACACAGCCAGGACAGGTGACCCAAAATGACCAAAGGGATGGTCCAGACCATATGACATCCTGCTCAGTGTATAAAGTGGGGGAAGAATGAGAAAGGGGTGGACATTTGGAGTGATGGTGTTTGTCTCCCCAAGTAACCATTACATATGATGAGGGCCAGCTGTCCTGGAGATGGCTGTACACCTGCCTGCTTATGGGAAGCAGTAAATTAATTCCTTGTTTTGCTTTYCTTATGTGCATGGCTTTTGCTTTCCTATAAAGCTGTCTTTATCTCAACCCATGAGTATTTCAGCTTTTACCCTTTCTGTTCTCTCCCTTATCTCACTGGTGGAGGAGTTAGYRAGAGGCTGTGTGGRGCTTGRTGGCTGGCTGGGGTTAAACCACAACAAAAAGCCAATATACTTTTGAGACAACTTTTTCTTAATTTTGTCTTATGCCAGTGTCAACTATGAGTGCGTGTGCGTGCTTGAGTTTAGCCAAAGGCAGCCAATTCTTCAGTGGGGAAAAAAATTAACTTGTTCCTTCTTATTCCACTGTCTACCTTCCTGCTCCTRCTGCCACTTCCTGCTCCAGCAGCTGAAAGCCATAACATTTTCACAGAATTCACAGAATTCTCAAAAATTTACAAAACGGGCCTGAAGACAGCAGGTCTTGTGGCTTGAGAGGGGTCAGCTGGGCCTCTGCCCATTTTTCCACACAGACTCCCACACGCTCTGGCATGTAGAAAGCTGCTTAGCTGCTGCTGCACCACTTGAAGGAGCTTAAAATAGGAACTTCCCTCAGAAGCAAAGGCAGTGGCTGAGAAGGAGCAAGAGCATCAGAATGAGCCTGGTTTTCTTTTACACACAGTGTCTTTCCATTGCTTTTCTAAAGGCATTTCTTGTCTCCGTGGCACTCTTTAAAACAAGGAGTAYCAGGCCCCTCAAGTGACTTCAGATGCTGCTGAAACATTTGTCACCGAATGTTAAAGCTGTTGTTTAATCACTTTACTCACAGCCAGAGTCCTCCTTTTGCTTATAGAAATTTCTGCAGTCTGGTATGTGTTTTCAGGCAAGATCAAGCTGTTTTCCAGCAAAAAGGTCTTTTCAAATCTGCAGTCATGTCTCATTTGAACTCCAGCTGGGCTCCTTTCTGAGTGCAACTTGTCATGGTCTGCAACACGTCTCTTTCTGTAGCTGTTGTTTTACCATTCCCATTTGAAGCCGACTCTGAACTCCTCCCATTCTGTGCCCACACCACCTCCTGGTAGGAAGTGCTGGGAAATGGGGGCCATACCACCATGCCATGCTWGGTCTTTTGTAAAGCAAAGAATACATGGGGGTGCCATGTTGCATTACACTGTGTTCTGTTATGCTCTGCTGTGTTATGTGACRTTGTGTCACCAGCAGAACGCTGCAGCCATCTGTGCAGAGCTGCAGCCAGGAATTGAATGATGCCATGCACCAGAGACAGCTGGTTTGCCCAAATATCTGGTGAATACTTGACAGACTGCTATGACTAGTTGCTGTCTAACCACTCTTTCCTACCCTCATTCACTGGTTGAATGCCAGTAATAAATCAAGTTAATGTTTCTGGGAATTACAATTTTTGAGACTTTTTTRCATTACAGCTCCACATCGTCTGATTTTGCAAGCTAAATGATCAGTCCAGGATCTCTCTTAGCCTACTGTCATGCATGTGACATGCCTAATCTTTTTTTTCTGGGTTGTATGTAGGTTTGATTTTTTTGGGGGGTTTTGTTGGTTTATTTTTCCCCTTTTCCCTTAAAACAAAAAAATTCAATGAAGAGAATCTGCCTAGTAAAGGTTAAGAATCGCTCAGTGATAATTTAAATGATCATTTTTCTTCTTCCTAACTTCTAAATAATTTTAAAAACCCCTTCCCCTTATGCCAGTGGGTATCAAGTGTAGAAGTAAAATTTTATTGATGTTTACAATAAAAGCTCTCTAGGAAATGTCAGTTCTGTCTGACTAGGAAATGACAGTTTTTCCCAGGATGTCTGTAGAGTGCTCAGAGTAAGCAAAAGCAGACAGGAAAGCTCTGTACATCCCAAAATTTAATGCAGCRTTGCCAACAGACAAGCCAGTGTTTGGGGGCTGTGCACAGCCCATGTTCACTGCATATACACATAGCTTGCAGAAAACTATTTGGTCATCTGTCCACYATTGCCCTTTTTGGCTGTATTCACAAAGGGGAATAAAACAGACAAAAATAATCTGCAACAAACAAGTTAGACTCTGATGCGGTAACAGGATGTGTRAGATGACAGCTGACAGCAGGTAATTTCAGAGCTCACAGATAGAATAATYTGTTMATCTGCATATGGCTACTACCCAGCAGTAGTGTCAAGTGTAGATGGACGGGAAAAAAGCATAAAAGAAAGAAAAAAAATCTGCAAAGTTTACATTAAGTTTGACTCTGTCAGCTGACCAAAGGGACCCAGCAGAGCAAGGCATAGCCAGGTCAGGCAGGAGGGGGGGCTGCCCAGCATCCAGCCACTGCTGTCCACCACTGCCTGCACTGGTCTCCTCAGCCAGGGGTGACCATGCAGGGAACAACGTTGCTTGCCATCCACTAGCATATCCACACCTCATAGGAAAAGACTTTTTTTTCCCCCCAAATTTCAGTTAATCGTGCTCTAAAAAAAAATATCATGGAGTCTACCAATTTATTCTGATTAGTTATGTATACAGACAAACCAGTCATGGAAGAGGGAAACTAGATGGGTTCCAAAGCCCTAGATTTGGAAGATCTCAGCTCCTACWGAAATCACTGGGATTTAGGCACCTATTTCTTCTTGGAGGTGATGAACTAAAACACATCCCACATCTCCCACAATTAAAAGAATTCCAAAACAGGAACAGGGCTGTAAAGCTTCATTTCTAAAAGCAGCAGTGTACCCTGTCAAAATACCCATGTTATATTTCATTTTGTGGCTGCTCCAGAAATACTCTCAGCACCTGTTGCAGCATCTTAGYTGGGATTCCTCTCACCTAACTTTAGTCTTTCCAAGTGAGGACTCCAATCTGAATTTGATCCCTTGGCCTCCCCCACAGCCAGGCRGCTCCTCCAGATGGTGAATCAGAACTCAAAAAATTTGGTAAGGGGAGTTTCTGTGGCTTCCTATTTGAATCTGTTTCAAACAACTGGTTTATAAAATCCCGGTCTGAGAAAACACCCTTTACCCCATTAAGTATCACTGTGTTTTGTTAAATGGAGCATGACACATACAGCAACCTTGATATAAAATAAAACAATTGTGTTTACTATTTGAGATTTCAACTGCTCAGGAGCTGTGAACCAGCAGGGAGCTAGCTGGGGATGGCCCCTAAGAACAGGGTGCTGAGCTCCCAGGGACTCAAGAACAGAAAACAACTAAAGCTGTGGCCTCATTTCTGTCTCCAGGAATTAGGAGTAGCAGGGCAGGATGGTTTTATTTCAACAGCATTACTAGTTTTGAATTGAGGGTGACAAAACCTGTGGTATCACACGAGCTAGAGATGGAGTCTTTGGCATTGCAGTAAAAAGGCCTTTCCTGGGCACAGGGGAAAARAGGAGGAGAGAGGGAATTGCTCTCTGGAGCCCATGGCACATTCCCATCACTGCAGAAGCCCATCTGGGACAGCCCATCAGAGCCAAGACAGCTCCCAGGGAGACCAAAGAAATGCAGCCACTTCCTCAGGGAGCACAGGGGAAGCCCTCCATGCCACAGCTTTGTCACATCAACAAGCTCTGCTTAAAAGAAGCTTATCCCTCCAGGTAAAATRTAGACCTCCCAAAACACTGAACTCCTTCAACTGTCAGCAAAAAGCAGTGTCTAGAACATGCAAAGTTGAATTCTATATTGTGCAGACACATTTAAAAAAAAATACGAATAAGACAAGCACCAAGACTTTTAGAAGTGTGGTAGACTGAGGTATTAACCTGGGCTCCTGCTGTTGGAACTGTGTACAAGGATGGGATACTTCTTCTCATTCAGGCCACCTGAAAGAGATAATTTAATTTACCAGTGTGGTAGTCAAAGGTGTAATTAATCCTCTGACTTGCAACTGTGGTGAATGCTTGTCAGCTGTCTCTAGTGATRAGGTGCTTCTGCAGGGGGCTAAGGAATAAGGTCAATCCTGCTGGGAAGTGGAGTGAGTCCTGATTCACTTTGGGTGCTTGCTGTAGATGCTGAGAGGTGCAAATGCAGTTTTCTGGATTGAGCTTCATAGATCTCTGCAAAAAATTACTGGTGAGTGTTTATTTCTAAATAAAAAAAAAAAACCCTGCTAAACCCTTATGCAGCAGCCTGACTACAATTAGCAGAACTGAGCATGGCAAAAGCTGGCTGCTGGAAGTGTTTATGTCCTTTCTAATTGTATCTGAGCATTCCTGTAGCTGCCTGATTGATAAAGTCCTTTGAAAAGTGTTATTTTCAGACGAGGTTTTTGTATTTTTTGCATATTGAAACTCTGATATTTAAGTTTGTAGTAGAGTTAAATTTGAGAGTAGCCTTTTTCTAGTCACTTTTTCTTGACTAGTGAGGTCTGGGCACCTATCCCTTTTGCTTGGAGGGACTGGTYCTAGCTATGCTGAAATAATCTGCTGGAAGAGCTGTTCTTGCTTTGGCCTGAGGTGACTTCTCATTTCCCTCTTAAAAGGGAATTGGTCCTTTTGAACTGATTTTTAATTTCAGCTTTTCCATCTCTTTCATGTGAAGAGGCTGTGTCCTCCTGGGACATGGTATTTCCCTTTCCTCAAACCCCAGCTCCTACAACCTTCCCAGCTGATGCTGCTTCCAGAAACCAGCTTTTTTTTGCCATGGGTGAAGAGGGGTCCCAATCAGTTTCTCAGTGAAAATGCCCCCTCATTCTTGGGGGTCAGYTTGTGTGAATCCTGTGAGCCCCTGTGCATTGGCCCAGGGCCATGCAGCAGAGGGATAGTTCTGAAAAGACTTTAAACTTGGGAAGGGGAGGCAGGGATGCTGCTGGGGTGTGACCACTATCACAGCTGTGCTGTGCATCTCTCAGCTTTGTGCTGTGGCTTCCACTCTGTTGGCAATTGAATTGAAATCAAMACATAACTGTGTTGCTCTGATGCTCTGGCTGCTAAATAGCAGCATTGTGAATAAATCAGTGTTACTTCACAGAATTGCTTTAATGCTGCAGAATTGCAGCAATCAGGGTTTAAAGTTAGATTTAAGAGTATCTGGTAAAGAACCTGATTGGCATTCAAAAGAAAACTGCTTTTGTTCACTCTTTCTGCAAGTGGGGGTAAGCACCATMCAGAGGAATTAGCAGTGCTTGATGGCCAGGGTAACTCCTCATTCCTGCTCTGCCCCCAGTTTTCACCYTGTAGTCTTTATCTACAAGCCTTTMTTTTTTTCTAGTTTTTAAGAWCACTTCTTTCTTTGTCTCTCTAGTTCTGTGTGAGTCTGYTCATTTCACTGTACAAAGAGTGACATGGGCAATGAAGTACCTTGCCCTACTCAGTGCCAAACTAGCCATGTTGAAGGAAAGGAAGTGGAATTGCTCCATAGCCAAAACTGCAGGGTGATAGTTGGAAGGACACAGCAGGATTTAAACAGTCCCTCAAGATGTCTTCTACAATGATCAAGGATGCCCCATTCAGTATTGCTGCTAATGCTGTCTGCTCTGTGTTGGTCTCAGGTGCATCCCACTGCATTTGCTTCTGTTCCCATAATGCATCTTCACCATCAGCTCCAATCTTTAACCAGACCATGCTCTACAAGCCTTGAACAAAGGAATCATCCTACCCCCCCTTTATCAGAGATGGGTAAGGAGAGAAAGAGATTGGTCTGTCTTAAAACTAAAAGCCCCTCAAGAAGTTGCTGTTGCTGGTTGGCTTGTGAGGGAAATGTGTACACCAGGTGTGTTGGGGTGGGCAGGGAGCGGTGCTGGCTCTCCTGGCTTGTAGAAGTGATAATGGGCAACAGGTGAGCATTTGGTGATGAAGCCCTCAAGGAGCTGCACAGCAAAATTYCTGGCTTCAAACTACCCCAGCAATGCAAATGGTGGCTAGGAAGCTTGATCAGGGGGCTACACAAATTTGGTTTTAAATACYATATTATCTTCCAGGTATTCTGTTTAAAACCAGTTTTTCAGGCAGCTTGAGTGTCTGTGATATTAAGGTAATTGAATTTGTCAGGTTTTGGAACCTCTGGAAACTTTTACCACAAGGCCATGGATCTAGGACTTTTTCCCCCTCCCTTTGTTAAATTATGTTAAACATAGTTATTTTTTCTCTCCACAGTTTGAAATGGGCACAGAGACTTTCCATGTAGGAGGAAATGGCAGATTGAAAGAAGTCAAGGCTCAGTGGGCACTCACATTTTAATGAACTCTAGTAAATGGGCCTGTGAACAAATAACAAAAATAGAATTTGTTTTTTCAGTCTCTTTAAAGATAGTAGGAAAAACAAACCTCAACTTGTCCATTTGAAAATGTTTTTTCTCTGCTGGGCATATGCTAATTAGGATTCTGCAGATTCTGTGAAGAGTTTTTCTAGTTTTATGCAGAACTCCCTTTAACTTCTCCAAAGTCACAGTACTATTCCCAGTCAAAAATAAGGTCTGTGGCTAGATAYGCCCCCTCAAAAATCATACAGTGTCAAATTTTTATTGTTTTAGGTAGAGATAATAGATATCTGAGATAACTTGATTTATATGTTCATTAACAAACATGGATGAGCTAACACTTGGTTTAATTTTTGGGGTTTCTTAGTTACATCTATGGAAGTTCTATAAAAGAACCTTTCTGTGTCAGTATGTGAAAATTTATTTTGACTTTGTGATGGAAAGGATAGCCTGTAGTTTGAGATCTTGCTGTGGCATGTTGGCACTAATCTGCTTCAATCTAGACCAGGTAAAATGAATCTATTGTTTCTGATCCTTAGGACAAATCTGTTGCCATTTAGAACTGCCTGCATGACAACTTCAGTGTTAAAGGCCTTTATGCTTCACAGCCTGGTTAAAGACAGTGAGAATAGGGTTTTTGGTTTGTTTGTTTTGTTTTTTTTTTTTTTTTTTCTTCCCCATTCTTTAATGAAGGAATTAAATCTGTTTTGGGATCTGGATATCCATAAGATAAGAAAGATATTTCTTTCTCTGCCTAAAGTTAACTTGTTTGTACTGGAGCATTGCATGCTTTGAAATATGCTCTTTTATCTTCAGTGCTATTCACAAGAAAAAAAAGGCAGTGTAAGGCAAGAGTGGGAATTACTGGAGTGCTGTGTTGGACCATGYTCAGAATTGCTTGCACCAGGATATTCCTGACATTCCTCTCATGTGAGTGTAGAGGTGGGATGGAGAGAGAGTGCACAGGGAAATAAAGTTCTGCCTTATCAGACTTCCTGTACAACTTCAAAGCAGTGTGACAAATAGTTTCCAGAGATCTTCTAGGTCAGCAATTTTGGAAGTTTTTCCAAAACACCTTGGCTATAATAGATGTACAACTTGTGTGTCTGCCTTTGCTGGTTCAAAACTCCTGCCTACCAGTACAAGCATTTCCCTATGCAAAGCTGCCAAACTGGTTTTGTCCTGCCTGTGGAGTTCACTTATCCCAGCTTACAAGGCCAGGCATGAGCTGGAAGAATCCCTGAATTTGTATGGTGTGAAACTCCCTCTCAAGTTTCATAAGCAAGRTGAATACATTTGACTGAAATACAGTGTGAATAACAGGCCAGGGCACTTTTCTTACCTGACTCCAGTAATTTTTTTTCTCAGAAGCTGCAAGGTATTTTGCATATGTCTGGTGATCTCTCACACTTTGCTTGTAAACAGTGTCCTGGACAATGATCTGGAGCTGTGTGTCAACACCACCGAAAGCTCTTTGGGTTTTGTTTTGGCAGTTTCCATGGCTCTGAGTTATTGGCAAGAAGTACTCTGTGAACTTCCCTATACCAACTCCATAGTAGAGGTCAGGCTACAGGCAGGTTTGCCATCCTGCAAAGAATTTCATGTCCTCCAAAACTCCTGAAAATATCACTAGTGAGGTATCAGCAGCCTGGAGACCCATGAGATTATTAGGGATATAAAACAAGACTAAAGCATCACTGATCTGGGGAGATCAAGAGGTTGACAAGCAAGGTTGACACTTGGGATGGTCCTGAGCAGGACAAAGAGTTGAACTCAGTGATCTTTGTGGGTCCCTTCCAACTCAGCTCTGCATATTCTGTGAAATTGCTTGCCCACTAGTAAGGTGAAAACCACAGGTGGTTTGTTAATTGATGGGGTTTTTGCTTACTTTGTTTTGTTTTCCTTTCCTTGTGTAAGAGGACTAACAAAGCACGATTTCCTGACTAGCAGTACAGAAGGAAGGTTTCTTTTAATAGGATAGGAAAAATATTTCCTGCACAGCTCTAATGATAGTATTCTCTACGTTCTGACAGTATTACAGGTATGGAGTGTCTCTGGGAAGATGGGAASGTTCCAGGAAAGAAAATATCCCYCTGAAAACATCTGTTTCCAGTATTTTCTGGCTTCTGTTCAAGCACAGAATTAGTCAAAGATGGCCCCACATTTACCTCCACCCTCTGCTTTTGCATAATCCAAGGGGAGGCAGAAGGTGCACAGGAAGGGAAGGCTTTGTCGTTCATATTTGTGGTTAGTCAGGCTTGAAAGGCAGCTCAGCCTTGATCCAACCTGAACTTTGTTTTGGCTGATGCCTCTTATTCTCTCAACACCAATTCACCCACCCAAGTTCATCAAAGCAATTTGTAGGAGCCTGCAMCTAGGTGCTCTTGTCAGTGGGGAAGGGGAAAGCCATCAGCTCCCTCAAACATGAGAATTCTGCACTCTCTGCTGGGTGAGACCAGTGAGTACCAGCAGGGCAGAAAGATTTGTGGAAGGGCAATGAGTAACAGGGAGCAGCAGGGCTGACTTGGCACTTGGAGTGTGTCCCTGCCACTGTCCCAGCCTCTCCTGTAGCTTCTCAACCTGGTGTTCTGCTGCCTGCTGCTCCTGCACTTCCTGGGGGCAGCTGGCAGCAGCACAGGCTGGGGCAGGCTGTGATCTGGCTCCTGCTGAGTTGCTGCAGTCAGGAAGGGAACGCTCCWGGAGAAGTCTGTGCATACAGGTTGGTTCCAGCAGACACTGGCATTCAAAAAACCTGCAAASAAATGCTGTGCCCCAGTGCTTTGCTGCTGGGGATCCTACTTCATAGAAAACCCTGTTGTTCATGGTATTATTACTACAAGGAAATGGTGGGTTTGGTTTTCCCCTCACTAGGAACTACACCCCACGTAGCAATTCCTAGTGCATAGCAAAGATGGGTGCAGAACGCAACATTTATCAATAAAAAGAGAAATTGTAGCCTTTGCTGAACCAAGCTGAAGCATTAGCTAACAGATAAAGGCCATTAAAGCTAGGCCAGTTCATATCTGTACTACCAGTGAAACTTGAAATGCTGTCTGCTGCCTCTATGTACAAATAACCAGACGAACACACCTTGTAAATGACAGATTTACCTTTTAGTCCTGATTCTTGGTGGTTGTATATTTTTTCTTGCTCACCATGAGCTGCTCTGCAGTCATAAGAGCACAAACGTCTGCACAGGATCATCTCTTGGCCTGCTAGTTCTGTCAAAAGAGCATGAAGCCTCTCTCCTTACCTCTCGGGGTTTTCTACCTTTTTCCACTGTGGGGTACTGGGTGAGAACGAAGCCCCAAATTGTGTTAGGTTGTGCTGGAGAAAAAGGCAGGAAAAGCAAGTGTGTGGAGGAAGCATTTAGAGGGCAGAAAGGTTTTTTTAACTGTGGGATCTGAGATGCTTCACGTGCTAAAGGGGCAGTACAGCTCTCTGTAATAGAGGAATTCTACGTATATAATAGAGCAAAACCCAGGAGAGCTATCCCAGACCTTTTGCTTAGTGTTTGAGATTTCCTGTCCAGGATTGTTCATTTATTTCAGGCTTAAGTAAATGAAAAAAACATAAGCTTTGCTGTGGTCCTGTAACCACAGCCTCGAGCAGATTGTGGTGCTCCAGAGCAGCAATTCCTRTTGGTGAAATCTGAACCTTGGACAGAAGCAGAGGGAAGGGGCAGGTCCATGCCCCAGGAGGTGGCATGCTGAGCTCTGGGCCCAAACCCAGCTGAGAATGGGACCACAGCAAAGGGTTCTTAGCAGGTGGSTTATCAAAGTGAGCTAGTGTAATTCCCCAGAGCACCCACTGCTTTGGTGTGAGGTCTGCTTTTGGAGACAGCCCTTCCTACCCAGGGGTTTGGCCTCACAGCCCTGGTCTCCAGAGGGCTGCTGTGTGCCACCACAGCCTTTTGTCAAGTGAGCACTCCAGGTTTTTTTTGGTTTTTTTTGCTCCTTTTCCCCTGCCCTTCACTAGTTACTTTCCTGCCTTCAAGGCTTCATAGCCAGCTCCCAGGGACGATGGCACATTGATGTGCAGAACAGCGTCCCCATCCTGGAAAGGGAAATCTCATTTCTCTGGGACACAGGGCTGGATGAGTTAATTCCCAGCTGAAGAATGTTTGCAGGGTGTGCTTGGGTGTTCCTCTGAGCTGGTGGCAAAGGAAACCGAACAGGAGGTGCTAACAAAAGAGGAAGGGCCTGTCTGCAGCAGGAAGCTTTGAGAAGTAGGAATTTAAGGGATGAAAAGTTGTTGGCTTGCTGTAGCTCACATCARTCTCTGGTGGTTCTGTGTTTATAGATCTTGCATCCTCTTCCTGTTTACATCACGTTCTTCTGAGCTTTGCACCTTGCATAAGAAAGGACCTTCAGAAGTTGACACCCTTTCTGAAATASATGCTTTAAGCTATAAATTCTTGTAAGAGAAAAAAAATATTTACACAACACTACTCTTGATGGGTTTCTGGTGAGCAATTTCAAAACAAYTGTTCCTTTATAACTTATAGCTGCTGCTCTGTGGCAGTAAAAATGTGTAGTACAATGAAATTATTTACATGCTACCTTGGGTTTGAAATTGTAGGGAAAACTATAAATGTTCAAAACAACAGCATTCCAAAGTAGGAACTTGCCCATCCAACCTCCTTTGGAAGATGTAAAGTTATGGCTTTTAAAGGGACGTGGGTCCTTTGAAGTTCTGTACCTAGTTTGTAGGAAGAGCCAAGTTCAATTCCTCATCTGGACAGTGTATGGAATTTAGCATAGAGGTCTTGTCTCAGCTTTGGGATTGAAGATCCATGGTGCACACAGTTGTGAAAGACTTTGAAAGCCTGCAGTTGTAGGTGCTGTGACATCTGGCTGGAAGTACACCATGAACTTGTGAGGAAAGGCAGCAGATGCTGAGCACATGGTCTGGATGCAGCGAGGGGGCTGCAATGCACCAAGGGGAATTAACTTGTTGCAGATGCTCTGTTTTGATTGACTGAGCCAATGAAAGAGGGCCATATTGCTTCTGACCTGTATGCTACAAATGCTCTTCTTTTTCCTCCCCCACCAGCTGCATTTTTGTGGTATGTTTGGGACAGATGAGAGCCCTCACTTGAAACCTACTACTGTTTTGTATGGTAAAGAATTGGGTATCCTCTGCCTTCTTTCTGTTCTCCCTTCTCTATCTGCCCCTGATGTCTGTAAGAGTAATACAGAGTGTGCAGGGTTTGAGAGCTGAATATAGCAGCTAAATAAGGGAGAAGCTTGCTGGAGTCCTTAAAGCTGTGTAGCAAGCATGTACTTTGCTAATCTTAGATTGGCTTTTATGTCAGAATGTCAGAAAGAACTCTGAAAGATCCTTTTTCACCATAACTACAATAAAAGAGGAAATACAGGAGATGACTCTTGAGCAGACTTTTGAGGTGGAACAAAAGCTTGTAATTGAAGTTCTTCTCCAGGCACCTCAAGGAAGTGCAACAATACCTGGGAAATCAAACTGGAAGGRCTCAAAGTCAGATTAAAAGGTTGAAAGGYACTTGCAGGATTGTGCCACCACTAATTCACTGAGTATCTCCTGTGAAACAGTTCTTAAAAATGAAGCTTTTTCCAGTGTRACACTGGATGGTCAAAAGCAGGACCTTGCACTCCTCTTGACTCTGCTTGTTCCTTGGCCTTCTGGGGCATGGCTCTTCCTGGGACTACCAAGCTTTTTTCTGCTTTGCAGTCATTTTGTTCAACCCTTCACAGGTGACCTCCTGAGCCTCAATCCAAGCTGGTGCTAAATGGAGCAAATGTGACTCAAGTTATGCATGTAAGCACCTGACCTGAAGGATCCTCATCCTCACAGGTCATGGCACCTGCAGCTTCCTTAGAAACCARTGAGAAGCATGATTACTCTTCTTCTTGGAAAACCAGTAAAGCCTCTTTAGTAAGACAGAAGGAGATAGTATAGGAGAAATATGGCTATTATATTCTTATTGGGATAGAACCTCAAATACTAGCATGAGCATTTTTCTGTTCATTTTGCTCTAAATGGCCAGAGGACAGATAACTAATGAGCCAGTAYTCAGATGTGGCCCTTGCTGATAATGCAGCATCAGCTGTTTGGGACCTGGCTGTTCAGTGAAGTCAGGCAGGCTGTTTGGTTTCTCTCCCAAATGCCCGTGTTCTCGTCAGGAAGAAAAATCAGAACTGATACAAATTGGCACGGCAGAGGCCACCTGCATGTGAGGGGAGGGTGAGCAGGCTCTGAGCACGTGGGCAGGGAGAGGACTGGCCCTGAGCAGGGAATGCTGTCTCTGTTGCTGACTGGGCTGAAAGCAGAGGACAAGTCAGGCTGCTACTGGTTTTTCTTTAATGGCCATTGAGGCTTGCTGAGAGATATGATTCATCATGAGACAGGTGAAGTTCTGATTCCAGACTGGGGATGCTAGGAGAGACTGGCAAGGGATAAACTCTAACCAGCTGGGAGCATRTCATAGAATCATGAAATGCCCTGCATTGGAAGGGACCCACAAATACCACCCTTAGCCCTGCAGAGGACAGCCATGACATGATTGCTGAAGACCTTTCTGCCTGCAGAAAATCTTATCTGTTCAGGAGAAGTTTTGTTCTTGTCCAGCATGCCTTGAGCCCTGTTCTGAGCTGAGGTTTTAGGGCTAATGGCATCTGTGCAACAGAGCTGCTGCTCTGGGTCAGATGCCAGCAAAACTCTCCCAAATCTGAGCTGTGAACCTGTGCTAAACCAACACACTGCATCTGATACCCTGGTGGATAATAAGGCCAGTTTTTAACCAGCTCCCTACTTGTTYTTCAAGTGAAGTGCACTGGAAATGAGGCCTCTATTACCTGGAGAGTAAGGGGAGAATGACACCTGCATTTACATCTGTTGTAGTATGGGAAGAGCTTTACAGCTGAGCAGTTTCCCTATTACCAGTGAATGGCATGGTATTTCTTCCACATGGACAACTGTGTCTCTTCTCTTAAATTACACCTGGGAAAATAGGTGAATCATTTCTCAGCAGGCTACAGGAATTTTGAAACTCCTCTCCAGGGTTCCTTCTACACTTTTCCTGTGTGCATCTTAATTTCCTGTAACAGTCCTAATCYACTTCCCATGGGTACCCATGGGAGCCTTGTTATCGACCTCAACTGGAAAAAGGATTGTTTCCTTCCCTCATTACAACTGCTATTGGCTGGCATAGTTCTTGTCTGTCTTCATCACAGAGGTCATTAATGKAATAGGTCAGAGAAAGTGAGCTCTGCCCCTCAGAGGTGTCCCAGCAGTGTGGGGATGGAGCATGTTATCTGTGTGAGAGGGAGCTGCTCTAAATCCCCATCCACTGTGGAGTGCTGAGGCCTGRGGCTGTCAGAAAGGGCACCCAGTGCTGGCATTAACACCCCCACAAGGCATGTGGGAGAGTGAGATGGGTGACAGGCTGCCCTGACRGCTGCTTTTTAATTGCCTGTTCCTGGAGCAGCCTCTGGGCTGCACTGGCACTCAATAGATTGTTACCTGTGTGGCCTCCACGGGCTTCCTGCAGAGCTGCTGGCTAAGAGAGATGCTGAATTGGCCTTGGAGCTTGCCTTCCTCCTCTGCATTCCCAGAGTAACAGAGCTGGGCTGAGCTGCCAATTTAATCAGTGCTCCTCCTCCTGCAGTAGCATCACAGAGCACTGTGATATTCCTCTTCAGCCCTGGGAATATCCAAATATAGGGCCAGGCCTCAAGTGGAGGAACTGGAAGCAGATTTGGTGGAGAAAATACAAGGATAGTGGAGTCCCATGAGTGTTCTAGGGGCAGGTCACAACAAGAAAGATTCTGGGTTAGCTGTGGCACCCAAAAACCCCTACATAAAACCCTGCCTAAGTTTTAGCTACCTAAACCATTTGCATGGAAGGCCAGAGGCAAGTGTAGAACAGGCTTATCCTGGTCTTGGACTGGCCACTGGAATGTGTCTCAGATCATGGTGCCTTCCAGGGAGATCACTTCCTTCTTGGAAAGCAGCYCCTTTCTTCCCTGAGTGCAGAAGAGAAGGGTGATGCTCATTCTTCTGTGTATGTGCCCTCGTGTTTGCAGTGTTTTGGGCCAGCCCTTGCACAAGGGAGGGCAGGGCCAAGAGTTGTTCCTTCTGCCCTGTACAGCTGCTGGCATGGGCCAGCTACAAACACCTGTGTTACAGTAGCAGTCCCAATGTCCAGGTCTTGCCAGGTGTGTCCACACATGGTACTCAGCCTGAGACCAGCACAGGGTCTGTGCTGAGTCTGGGCCAAGCCTGCAGTTAAAATCTGACTGATGKCACAGATCTCACTGCCTGATGCTTGTCCTGAATGTTTTCTTGTGCCCATACAGACTAAAAGGGACGTGGAGGAAGAGATAAGAAAAATAATCTTCTGTGATAGGCAACATAGTCTTCAATCCTGAGAGATCAAAAGCATCAAACTTCAGTCTGGWAAAARGAAGACTTGGTGATGTGCTTTTGGGGAGAACAGCAAATCAGAAAATGAGATTAGAGAAGTACTCATAGTTCTGCACACAGCCAGTGTGCAGAGCTTGCTAAGAGCCATAGAGATCTGTAATTACATTTGTATGGATTATACTAATCCATGAATTTTTAGCCCGTGGGACCTGGCCATTTTGGGCTGGAGAAATACAGAATTATCAGGTAGTGCTTCATGATGTGCTAGTACATGTCTTGTGGCTTTTTTTCTTAACCCCAGGGGGTTAACCTTTCTAGTAAGGAGCTGCTGCCCTCCCACAGTCYGAGTTCTGGCTGACAGTGAGAATTGTCTTTTTGGGAAATTAGTTTCAATTGTACATTTAGGAGGCAGGAAAACTTTACCATCCTTTGAATTTGCTTTAAGGCAGAGCATAATCAGGGATTTATTTAAATATAGTCCAGGAATTTACTGACATTTTCTTGCTGTGGTATTGGTCATAGAAATGCAAGCAATCTTAGAAAAAAATCACTGATCACACTTCACATTGCTCACCTTTGGGATTAAGCTCACCCCTGATTCGCCTATTTAACTTCTAACATTCCTGATTCTCTGTGACCTGATAATACTGTGACTTCAGGGTCCAAGTGTCCAGAGGGGATGGCTCAGCTCAGGCTGCTCACTGGTGTTTCACTGCCTGAATCCCAGCTCTCCCTCATGGCTTTGGTAATTGCTCAGATGTCTTTGACAGTAACAAATTATTTGAGATTTTTTTCTTTTTAACTTGCTAATGTCTCTACTGGGACAGAGGAAACACTTTCCTAAGCTGATGGAAGACTAATATTCTCTAAAGTTGCTATTGTGAAGTGTGACTATTTACGTACCCAGCTGCAACAAGAGGTTCTGGCTAGGTTGTAACACCTTACATATTATTAAATGAACTGAWAGATAAATTTGAAAATCATCAGCATGAAGGGATCATGGCATGGGTTAAAATAATTGACCCTTTCACTAAGATATTGAGCACCCTTCATGCCTCCTGAAACTGAGGCTGCTGATGGGGTTTATGAAGTGACCATCTAACACATCTGCTACTGAACACTTCAGGCTTAATGGAGAACAGCAATGAAACAACTTCAGCTGATAACACCAGCTCAGTGTTTGACTTGACTCTGTTTTGTGTTACAGAGCTTGCATTACTGATGTTGTTGGCAGCCCACTAGTGAAGGTTACGTTTCTGTGGGTTCTGCTACTGTTACTTGCTGGAGCTTGGATCTAGTCAAAGTGTTTTCTTTAAAGATGCACAAAACCAGGCAAAGCAAATGAGCTGTGCCGGGGAGTAACCCTTAAGAGTCTTTCTGAGCAATCATGTATTTCTAGGAATTCACACAGAGGGAAAAAATCCTGGGGGAATGCATCTTCCATGTACTGGGGGCAGGGAAATAGCAATACAGTAATGGAGGGGCAGCAGWGCTAACAAGTGCCATTTGAGAAGTGTTAAAACAGCAGTAAATGAATTTCTGAACTGCAGTGTGCTTGTGAACTGCTAACCTGATGTGACTGCTTCCTGGCACATAAAGCACTTAAAAAAATGCTTCAGCATGTGATGCTGCCATCTGCTAAGAGATGGTAGCATCTTCACAGTGGCCTGTGTAGCAGGGTTTCTCACAGCAGACTTCATGTGTTCCTCTGCAGAACATGGATGATTTCAGTACCCCTCTCAGTAGCCTGCCCAGACTCTTATTTCAGACCAAAATCCAGGAGCTGACCCAGAGCGTGGCCAGCCTTTGTCCCAGACACTTGTTGCTGTCACTTGCCATTAATTTTGGTGGCACTGGGATTCCGTACCTCTAGTGAGAGGTGTGGGAGGAGGGAAGAGACAGACAGACAGACAGATGCACCTGGACTGGTTCACCTGTCAGACACCCAGCAGAGRGGTACAGACAGACAGCCCTGCCCTCCTTAACTTGACACAACCACAGCTGGACCTAGTTCACTGTGTGCACTGATGGTTGTTTGAGAGGGATAGCTTTGGCTTGCTCCAAGAAAGTCAGGATTCCTTATCTTAACAAAGTTGAGAAATAAAAATAAACAGAACATTTTTTTTGTCTTAGTCACATAGTGCATCTGCTCTGATGAGAAGATACTGTTTGTTCCTCAATATTATTTACCTGCTGCTCACAAGAGAGTCAAGAGRGTTACTAAAGCTTCATTAGATGTCTCCAAGCTGGAAGTGGAGAGGAGGAAAGTATGGCCCTGAGGGTGGGGAATGGGGGAGAAAGTGAGGAGAAATATCATTTGAGATTTAAAACTCAGTCACATTTGCAGAGTAAGCTGATACCTGTGGTTCAAAATGRCATGTGGAATGCTGCTTTGCCAGCACTCCTGGGGATGTGCATCCTGTTCCCTGGTTCAGTGGGACTCAAAAGAGCTGTTATTCCTTCTCTGCAGACTATTTGGCACCACTTGCTGTGRCATGGCTATGGTCAAAACAGGCCTCTAGAACCACAGAGCTACTTTAAAACTGGCTAAGCATCATCTGACAAGGATATGGATGTGCCAGAGCTTTCATACAAAACATGTCTGATGTGTTGAAGCAGGACATTGCTGAACAGGATATTAGAGAGTCACTGGTGGAGTGAGTTCTGAGGCAGATGTGGACTTTTCCCTAGTCCTMCTGTGTCCCTTTGCATCTGCTGATGCAGAGCATCCTGTCACTTTGTGCACAGCCTTTGGCATCATGGAGTGCAGCAGTGCAGTGCAGAGAGGCTGCCCAGCCACACTCAGAAGCTTCCTAGCACAAGAGCTACAGCATTTATTTTAAATAAGAAAATGTAGGCCTACTTTTACCAGCTAATTACTGAGTCAGAATCAGKCAATTAGCCCATGTCATGATGRAAACAGGGTCTTTTATATGCAGATAGGAATTAATAGTATCAAAGGGCTGTGAGGTAGGGAAGGGGGAAGATGGCCCTGTGGATTGGATATTGWGCCCCACAAAGAGGGAATTGCAGTCTGCCAACCAGTTCTGATTATCCTGCCCTTATCTAGACAGTCTCTTCCCTGACTGCTGCCTGAAATGTGGTGTATCTGCCAGTGAACTGAGGTTTGCTAATCACTTCGTTCACCTCTCTTGGTTTTGGTGGGTCATTGGTGAGACAGTCCCTCCCTCCCCCTCTCAGTGTGAAGCTGATGAGATGCAGTGGTGGGAATGGCAAACTCCTTACTCTTGCCCCTGGGTGCCATGGAGGGTTTCTTTTCTGCCTTGGACTGGGCTGCTTTTTGGCAAGTGTATGCTGCTTGTTTTATCAACTAGGAGAGAGGCTAAGGAGGTAGTGAAAAAGGTGTCTCCAATGTGGGGTGCAGAATAGAAATGAGCAGTAAATGGAGAAAACCCTTTGAGCAGGAGGTCCCTGTGCAGACCAGGCAAATTGTGGGGAGCGAATGTTTTTTGGATTTTTTTCCACACTTGGACTCAGGTTTTTATCTTGGTCAACGAACCTGTGAGAAGGTTTCATCTGGGGGGCAAATGTTCACAGCATTGTTTTGAATGAAATATTAAATTAAAAAAACCTAAGGTAGATTTGGTTTTTTTGTGAATCCAATTATGTCATTGCTGCTGTCTTGAGATGCTTAAGTCCCTGAGCAGAAGGATCCATTGCTGCAATGCCTACCTTCCAGAGTTTCTGTGTCAAATGTCATCATTCCTGTCATTTTATGAGCACAAAAGAGATGAATTTAGAGAGGACCATCTTATACCAGTTTTAAAGGGTAAAGGCACATGAGGATCCTAAGCAGAGTTCAGATGCTGTAGGGATGTGGTTGCAGACACTGGAACTCCATCTTCTTGTAGCCTTAGGTCAAGCTTCCCTTAAGCAGCTCAGCTGTTACTCCAAAAGTAAATTTTAAACTGTTATTTGGCTTAAACCTTGTGTTTGGCTCAGTTCCACTCATAAAGATRCAATTGGGAAGTGAAATGCACTTCCTGGTTGCTATTACAAGAAACCTGTGTCAGTGCCTGTCTAATCTTGGGTTTCTCTAGCATTTTATTAGTGGAACCTTGGAGCTGTGTCAGTGGTGTGCCTCTTGCCTGCATTTTTYCCCTGGTATCACTTTATGACTCTCTTTGGAGAACTCCACATGATCCTGCACACTTTAATTCTCCCTCCAGCAAAACCTCTTAAAGGATTACTTTGACTTGTGATTAGAACTGGCAGGGAACACTTGGCAGATCTGAAACTAAACAAAATAGTGCAGTTTGCTTTCTGGGGTTTTTTTCCCCCTTTTCACAGAATGGTTATGTTTGGAAGGCACCTCTGGAGATCTTCTGTCAYCCCACTCCCCCCACTTCCTCAGATTTAGCTATTGTTTATGTTTCAAAGTTGTCAGATTGCAAATGATACCTGGAAGGGCAGGTGGGGTTTGGTTCAAGACCCAGAGTTCAGCCTAGGGAATAGAGGGAATGCTTATTTTTAAGTGCAGGAGAAGCAACTGTTCATGTAAATTCTTATACTTTGTCCCTTGCTAGAGAAGGTCTGTGTCCGCAAGGGGAAACATGAAGAAGGAGGCAAGGTCTTCAGRGGACATCAGAAGGTGGAAAGAGCAGCTGAAAATCAGTATCAGGCCCTTGGGGGAGTAGTTGAGGCTGGGGTAAAGGGATGCTTGCATACATGTCAGGGGTTCCTGTTGAAACTCATTCTCTCCCAGATGCAGAGCAACACTATTCTTCCATGTGGGGCATGGTAGAAAGTTGTCCAGTTCTACTTTTACCCCCAAATTGCATGGGAGAATTTGTTCCACTTCKTGGTGACTCTTGATGTAACTTCTTGGCCACTGGCTGGGAGCTGCTGGGGCAATTTATTTAATCTGGGTGAGAATTAAGCAGCAGTCAGTAGCCCACTGGTATTTACAAGAGCATACAGTTGAAATCCTGTCAGCAAGTCAC
>CADDXX010000162.1:1652634-1689365 GCA_902810485.1 Alauda arvensis | reverse complement strand
TTAACTTAAGGGTTAAATTAAGACACTGAATATCCTACTGCAGAACTTAATGTCTGGAGTGAAAAGAAATGCAAATGTCTACAGGGAGGTCTATCTACTCTGCTTGGAGCTTGGAAAACATTTCTTCAAGAGGACTTATGCCTTAGAATCATCAACAGCAAAAACTAACATGAAGCTAACAATTCTTCAGTTTTAGCTACTTTCAAATGGTAGCTCCCACCACAAAATATCAAAGGCAGTATACAAGGCCATGCCTCAGTGGTTTTTTAAGTTGGATAATGGAAGATACTGTACTCAGCCATACAATACAGAAAAATTAGAATTACATGTTACATGGCAGATTTTTGTAAAGGTTTCTCAAAAAAAAAACACAAAATACAAGAATGTACAAATTTTAGAAGCAAAAGCAATGTAAATTCAGCTCATTAGAGCTGACTGTTTGCTGGCATGTGTTTTAGCAATATATTTTAAAACAGATAAGGAGATGTTTTMARATTTATTTTCTTAACAAAAAGAGGRTAAAGATTAGTAGCAAATTTATGCTGTCCATCAGTAGTAGCTTCTAACTACCAGAGGGGTAGAGAGTATTTAAGGCAATCGTGCTTTATAACACCAGTTAGAAATTGGAGAGCACAGGTTAAAGCTGTCTCATTACAAGAAAGGCACAATTATACTATTTATTATCAAAGTACTTTCAGAGTCTGCTGAACTACACCACTAGGGAATGGAACAATGAACATAGCTCAGGTGCCCCCAACAGATCAATCCTGTTCTACCAGAAAATGAATGACAAACTAACAAAATGTAGGAGAAACAGAAACAAGAGTGGAACTCAACATGGAACAAACAGCTGTGGCAATAATCAAAATTAGTCAGAAAATGCTCTCCCAAAGGCTACTTCATTCTTACTTACTCTTCCAGAAAGGTTATTCTGGTATGACATTTTCATGGCACACTGTGAATCCTTCCATATGTATTTTTTAAATTGTTTAAATTTATGCAATCACTAATTACTACTTTATTTGTTATGGTTGAACATTTCTAGAAACAAGTTTTATTTCTAACGAAAGGGAAAAACAAACTCAGTAAGCTGTGTGTGTCACAACTGAAATAATTTCCCTTTCTGAGGGGAATTTTCTGAGTCAAATTTGCTTAAATGGCAGATGAATAATTAAAAAGTAAGTGTTGTTCAGCACTTCCTGTGAACACTATTCCACTTCAGAACTGTTCACGTTCTTTCAACAGCTTCAGTATGACATGTATACAACCATTTCTTAGCATCTTTAAAACGCTGTTTTACATAAAATTGAGACTTAAAAGTCACTGTTTAAGCTATGTACTATAAAATTACTGAAAATCAATGTCTAGTTATCAACACTTTTCACAAAAAAAAAAATTTATAGGCATAAAACTTTTCACTTGCACATATAAACATTTTTCTTTTTTCAGAATGCTGTGTGCATAAACTTTTATAGTATACTGATTTACTTTATGGTGTCTTCCTCAAAAACACAGCAGCAAAATCCCCAGTGTGGTTACATGCCCAAGAAATTAAATAAACTTCTTGACAACTGAGTTACTAGAAAAGAAGTGAATGGGAATTCGAGAAGTGGGAATTTCTAAAGTATTTATTTCTATGTAAGATGAGTTTAAATGTTTGTCAAAATTTATCTTTCATTTTCTTCACCTGTAACATTTGACTTCCAGTTCCATCTCTTAATCTGTAAGGTCTAATAACTCCATCTTCACCAAAGAAGCGAGGTGGGCGCAGGCTTACCACGTCTTCTGATGAATCTGCAACCCTGAAGAAGCAGAAAATTAAAGATACATGTCAATATCTCCATTCAACTATACTATTTAGCTAAGGAAATAAAGTATTTTCTATACAAATTAAATTCAAGTACTCGTACGACAACTTTTGTTGTCTATACATACAGAAAGTTTTGCACGTATATATTGCATATATATATATATATGTATGCAGTTTTGCACAGTAAAAGACATTACATGAAACAGCAATAGACTCAGAAATCTGAGAATCACTATTATCAACTTAAAAGGCAAAGAGCAGCACACGCCTGCAAATACCTAATTAGTGTCTTACTACTGTACTTCAAAACTTCAAAAGTGAAGACAACTGTACCATATAGACCTTCCACTCTGATACTTTTCTTGCATTCCTCTGCTAAAAAACTTAAATGGGAAAACAAAAGAGATTGGCATTCTTATGGTAGCAGAAGTGATCCAATGCACTAAGAACAGAGCCACTGAACAATTTAAAGTTACCAAGTGCCTCTTTAAAACACTGTCACCTCCTTCACTGCACATAACAGTGTGAGATATTCTTCAGCAATGAATGTATTAAAGTGCAACTATCACAGTATTTAAATGTAGTCTTAACATAGTTCTGAGACTGGCATACTCTAGGAGTCTTGGAACTCATCTCATGAAGTAGTAATAATATATAAATTAACTTTGAACGCACGGGAGAAATCCCTTTTTTCCAGCTTATTTGGGGTAAAAGTTAAAAATCATCAACTGAAGAAAGTCTGATCACTGAAATACTTTAACTAGTTTTTTCAGTAATGCTAGAAATGCCTGAGATTTCTGTCTGTGTTTTTTAGATTATATCAAGTGTGTATTTTGTTAAAGAACTACCTATTTATTAAGTAAATAACACAAAAATGATACAAAGACACAAGGCACTACTAGTACTGCTATTGTCTTTTTCATGCCATATGATATTTTGTACACTTATTTTACTTACTTTTTAATACCCTGAAATGTGCTGCTTGCCATATCTATGATTCCACCAGTAGGCCTAGCTACTGCTCCCACTAAGCCTTTTCCAACACCTTTGAAAAAACCAGCTGCTCCTTCTTCCTGAGCTCCTAAAAGCATTAAAAGCAGTAAATCATTATAAACCACAGAGTTTCTATTAAAATCTTAATGAGTTTTATTACCGTTTAATTAGAACTACATCATCTCCACACAAAATTCATGCAAACAACATTTAAGCTATAAATCAGCATGAATAAAAAACCTTGACAAATAGTTTTATAACTCAGATTTAAAACATCTCATAAAATATCAAGAATTTACCATTGTGTGAACAGTTAATGCATCAAGACCAAACTTACCTCTTATTGGTTTTGTAACTATTCCTGTTATGCCACTGACAAAACCCTACCAAGACAAACAAAACAGACATTAGAAATATGCTTCCATATAGTATTTTTCATTTTTAACCTTTTTCTTTCTACTTCATTTGTGAATAGCCTCAAAGTACATGTGTTGAGAGTATTCTTGAATTCACAATAAGCTAACAAAATTACAGGCACTGCTTCACAGTTTTTACCTTCTTTTCTACCCTCTTGCATTTCTCTATAAAACTATCACTCAATTGTAGCTATATATCTGCAAAACCAAAATTAAAATTAAGAAACAAACAAAAAACTAACTAAAAAAAACTGAAAGCCAACAACTCTCTGTTAAATACAACAATCGCCTGGTACTCTAGCCTACATAAAATTAATTAATTTTTGTTTTCCTCCTTACAGAAACTAGTCCTTTTCCACCACGAGTGATACCCTCTCTCAGACCAGTGGGTTGTTTATTCATGGCTTCTCTCCTTTTTTGCTGGTAATCCTCATCCATAGTTATTGCAGCTACTCCTTTTGCCATGGCACCTGTGATTCTGGAGGCAGCTCCTGCTAATCCACCTATTGGAATACAAACCAAATTAAAATTCCAATGCAATTTACATTCACCTCCATTGTTCAGTGTTAGGCAAACTACCATGTGTGAAACTTACCAACAGCTCCCCCTACCAGTGCTTTAAATCCTAGTGCCATTCCTTCTATAAATTCCTCAGGACCCTGGATGGCTCCCTATTAGAAAAAAAAGGATACATTCATGAGGAGCCTTGAATAGTATGCATCATGTATTTTCAAATCTTATATTTTTATTGGTATTTATTTGTAACAAAGAGGACAACAGGAATACACTGAGTGATAAAGTGCGAAAGCATTCACAAAAGCTGACAGAAAGACAATTTTAGAATACTAATTAATTCCCTGAAGTCTGCTTATTTTAAGGAGAAAATAAAGATTTACTTTAACGTATGAACTATAAGAAATGGCCTTTTGGCAGTTAAGTTAAATGGATTTCTCTGTGCTTTTTAATCTCATTAGAGTTTTCCAGGCATTTTCACTTGACGCTTTCAATTCTAAATCTAAATTTAAAACCAAGAAAGGTATCAATGTAGATTTTCAGTACAATGTATATCTATCTACTCATAAAAGGGCAGCAGAGAATTTTACCTGGTATGGTTCATAGAAGAAAGCTTCTACTCCTTCAGACAAGCCTCTTATGAATCCAAATGGATTACCCAACACATCAAGGCCAAGAATAAGAATGTACATCTGTTTAATAGCCTAAAATGAAAATAGTTATAAATGAAAGTATTTCCTAAACTACACAAAAACAAAGGCAAACAGTGTAGTATCTCAGATTAAAACAGGGAAAAAACATGAGTTCAAAATAAAAACCTCAAAACTGTGCAGAAAAGTAGAAGCAGTTGTACTAAAAAGGTGAGAAAATCCATGAGTAAAACATATTATGTCAGCCAAGAAACAACAGTACTTAAAAGCATTTCAGTAGCCTCTTATTATTAATGATGGATTGATAGAAGAGGACTAATTCTTTTATGCAAAAGTATTTTTGTTGGATTCTCTCTACTGGATGACAGGACTTTCAACAGCAGACAAAAGCCAAAAAGGAATCATACAGTACTAATGTCCAAGAAAATGCATTAGTATTTTAATGCCAAACATGTTTTATCAGAGCTCCATTGTTTGCTTCCCCTATCTATTCCAGAAAGCTGTTTTGTTATCTATGCCACTTGGCAAGGCAATAAAATTCTATTAATGAGTAATTTGTTCATATGCCTTTATTTAACCTTTGTACATAGATATAAGGATGAAAGTAATTTTATTTAGTTTAATAGAGCCAAAGTGCACAGTAGCACTTTAAAAATACTAATTTATTGGAATATTGACATTTTCTTATTCTCACCTGCTTTGAGTAATGCCTTATAACTGCTGATTGGAGCTGCTGTGAAGTATAGAATTCGTACCTGAGCTCAAAGAATGCCAACCTAAAAAAAGAGAAGAGAAAAAAGTAAATCCTTACTATGCAGAGCAAAATAAAACTTAACATATGTAACACTGGTATAATCTTTGTGAGTGATTTTTACATTCATATTTTTAACCTACTTAAAGACAATGTCTTGTACATCTGTAAGGGTGGCCCCTATACTCTTCAGCAGGAGATTCAAGGACTGAATTGGTATCAATTCATTCTTTCTTTCATCTTTGTTGCTATCTTCTCCACCTGTACTGAGTGAAAAGCTCAAGTGTAACTGAAGGACAAAAACAAGATTGGGAAATAAAATGGTTAGCTGTTAGATGTAAGATATTTCTATCTTAATAATCTTTAAGATTATTTAAAAATTGAGTTACGACATTTCTAGTCTGACTGAAACCAGTCTGACTTTGTAACAGAATTCACAAATACACAAAATAGGCCAAAAAAAATCCCATTGACATTTAAAGCCAGAGTGAAGARTTTAAAATACCTTAAGCAAACAAGAACTTCAAACTACTTACTTGTATTTTCAGAGAAGGTCTCTGGATTCTTTTAGCTATAATTTAGATTATTAACTCATTTTTAAAACATTTTTGTTTCTCTAAGTTATACCCAAACTCAAAGCAGACAGAAAGTGACGGCAGAGCATAGTGTTTAAGCAAAAATGTAACATAAAAGTTTGAAATTACTAACACAAGTTTTGCAGATGCCTAATAACTACTGGAAAATGCATACAGGGAAAATTCTACCAGTGCACACCTGAAATAACCAAAGCATTTGTTTCAAAGAAATCAGAACAGAACAACATTCAGGGAAATTCCTTAAATGGCTTTTGTGGCACAAAATGGTACAAAGTTATCCAGCAATTTTCAAAATCAGATTAAAGGAAGTTATGCCTGTTTCTGACTCTCTGAAGACAATGTCATGCAACATTCATTATGTTATAGCACAGCTTAACTACAGCTCATTTCAGTGATACACAGCTCACCTTGCAGAACGATTGTCACTCAATTCATAACCACTAATCTTTTACTAAAACCTCAAGCCCATTTATTCCATCCTATTTCCTCCCTGCAATTGTTTTTGTCCAATATAATTTCTAACATCTCACTGCAAAGAGGTGAAACTCAAATCAGTCTTTGATCTACTTCTGAAGATAGATGGAAGACTCTCTTGCTGTTACAGAGCCTATAAAGTCCTATCACAGTTGTAATAATGTCAGCTACACACTAATCTCCTACCCCGGCTGTGTATGTTTTTCAGAAATTACACCATTCTCCAGTCCATAATACACTGTGTACATGCAAACCAGAGCATTTTGCAAGGAACTCTTAAATAATAAAATGAAAAAAAACTTACTCATAAAGAAAGTCATAGGAATGCAATAGTAAGTCAGTGGTAACAACAAAAATACTTTCCTGGCAGCTTTTTTTCAGTCATTTATCTTTATTTCCAGTGCCTACTATCCTGCACATGACAAAAAATTTTCAGAGAGCAAACTCCATCTGTAACATGAAAAAGGAGTACCTTAATTGGAGAGATATGGAAATATTCATACACGCTGATTTGTGATGTGTCCATTGATGACACGCTCATTAGTTCTTCTTGAAGAGACTCAACATCCTTTTTGAAGAGTTGTAGCTGTAAATGCATTTGAAAAAGATATTTCTTGAAAATTCGGAGTATATAAAACTACTAGTGGTTTGTCATGGATACAATACATTTGCTAATACTTCTTATACTCTCCTATGTACAAACTCCTCTCATTGGCGCTGAGGTCTAAAGCCTTCTTTGCATAGCATGCAAGATGAGCATAAAGGAAGAAGTCTACTCTGTCTCAGACAACAGTAATTAAAAACCTCATAGCTTCATATTATTCCCAGATACACAAAAATTAACCATTGATATGGAGACAGAAAAAAATTCTTAAGTTTTTTAAAACACAAGTTAAATAGTTACAAATTTGAAATCTATTTATCTTCAAACAACAAAAGGTTTCTACCTCTTGGTCACTTGGTACATCACTCTGTGAAAAGAATTCACCAACTGCATACAGGAAGCCAAGATCCAATCTAAGATCCATCTCCTGAATCAGAACCTTAAAATACCTATACATGAAACAAAAAATCATTACTAAGGTGTTCTACAAAAATGTGTAACACTTAAAGCTTAGTATGGGTTTTTTGAACCAATTACACAACTTCAGGTAATGGTTTTGGTGGGGTTTTTTGGTGTGAGTTTTTGTTTTGGGAGGTTGTTTTCTCTGTGTGTTTGTATTTTGTTGTTGGTTTTCTTTTTTTATTTGTTTTGTATTTTTTTTGAGGGATTCATCATTGCTGGTAGAAAGAAGGCTTCCCACTTAGGTGTAAAATAAACACATTCCAAGTTACCAGAATGATTTTAAACACATAGCAGCATTTAACACTGTAGATAGCACCACTATACATAGATTTTTTTTCTAAATAAAGATGACTAAAAATATACATTAAAAAGACATCTAAAAATCCTTGCTTTACTCTTCAGTTATGCAGATAATAAATTATCTGTTAAAATGCTCTGAGTTTCCAAGACTGAGTTTGTGTTAGAATTATCTTTCATTGTGTTTGCCTCTATAATAATTTAAATTTTAAAGTTTGATTAAACATATCCAGTAGCAACAGAGATGGAACATGTCAAAATACTTACTTAATATGAGATATTTGTGAGTGTCCWGCAGTTCTCATGACAATACTGACATCAGTAAATGGTTTTGGTGCTATGAAGTTGTCAAATAAAAAGAGATCAGCACAGATTGTTATATGAYATATATAACTTCCTAAGTTTTTAATGAAAATGTCATATACATTCAGGGTTTTCTCAATCCTGTAAAGCAGGATTATGTAATGGATATGAGTGGTAAACAACTAAGACAGGGAAAAGAGCAGGAACAGAAAGTAATAGGAAGACAWGGATGAAATTTTAAGTGAAAATGCACCATTTTCATTTAAAAGCAAATTAATATTGATATATTAGATGACTAATTTCCTTAGTCATGGAATMAGATTTTCGAACGGCTGATACAAAAATGTAAACTAAACAAACAAAAAAGAATTCTGCAGATTCATGCACTGTAGCTTAAAACCAATCACATTTAGAATGAACAACTGACATCTAGTAGCTTCTGAACAAAACTGCAAGCAGCATTCTTTGTCTCAATCCAGAATCCCTTTTGATATCACTTAGGCTTTCCACATGATTTTGGTGTGAAAAAATTAATGAATGACTCCAATTCATCACGCAGTATAGTGACATTGAGTTCTATGCTCCAAGCAATGGAGAAAGCTACTGAAAGCTACAAAATATAATTTGTCATCTGGAGAGCTTATAAATGGTGCCTCACTTAGCTTTGAGCTTTTTAAGGCACATTTCTTTTCTTACTGTGCAAGTAGCACAAAAACAGTGCAACAGATTCACTTGATCAAAAATTAAGAAGACTTCTTTTTTGAACTGACAAGTCTTCTCATACTTTAGTCAGCATTAAATTTGAGTGGCTGTCTGAACTGAAAACCTCCTTTTAAGCTTATATAACTTTCATGTTATATGTTCCCCAAAATCAATTAAGTAATGTGCCAAAAATATGCTATTAAAATGTATAATAATGACAAATAAGAGAGATTTTCTTTTTTTCTGTTTATTGTTAACTGTTGAAATGATTTTCTGTATATCTTCTTTGTAGAGGTAACAGCTGCCTTACTTCTACCATTACTATTTTGTATTCAGAAGGCTCATGCAGACTGACTTTTACCTGATAGAAGTGATAAATCTGATAGAATGGTTMATTTCAATACAAGCAAGTTATCTTGTTTTAAAAGGAAGGATTATGTTAAACTAGAACAAACCTGAATCCAAGGTGATGGACTTTGGAGGTTTAATAGGATAGAACACAAAGGGGAATATGGCTCCAGGAATCTGGTTTTGTATCTAGTAGGGTAAGGACAGGACAAGGTGCAGCACATTAGCTTTTCAACAGTGAAATATTTTAAAATCAGGACAAACTCTAGATATATGATCATTACCTGAGGCTTTCCACCAATCCAAAAGCAGAAAAAAACCACTACTGTATTTAAAATTTATCCATTTTCAAAATCTAATAATCCAGTTCTAATAATTTTAAAAACCTTCTTTAAACTTGTAGTAATAAATGGTCCACAAAAGTTTTGCAAATYATTTGTTTTTAAAATCTTAAGCACAGCAAGAAATTTCATCTTTTTGCCTTTTATACAGAAATGCTCCAAGAAAAAACAAGGAAGATGAACGCCAAATATTTTTTTCAGAACAGTCATAGCTGTCTTCCTTTTTTCCAAGAAGTGCTTAAGAAAAATTTTCAAAGATTGAAAAGCACTGATGTAAAAGATTACAATTAAATCAAAAAGAAGAGAAATCCAAACAATTCTAGAAATTAACCCAAGTTTCCATAGAAGTTGTTCTTTTAGAATAAATAACAACTACTTTTTGACATCACTCACTTGTATCCTGTAAATTTGAATTCTGAAAGACTTCTGATGTGCAGAGGAACTGTACTCCACTTTTAAAGCTGGCAGGTAATTTCTTCTGATAGGAATCTCATTTGGCTGCTGAATCTTCATGTTCAATCCATTAGGAGTTAAACATACCTACAGTATTATTAAAGAACATTTAGTATGCTGAGTGTTTTAAAATCCTGCTCTATACAATAGACTTTAAAATTTACATTGGTCACCAATATTGTAAAGCAGTAAAAGTTCTGCAGCTTTTAAGTTAGATGTCATAATTTTCCTTTATTTAAAGCCAACAAATTYTGCCATAAATTTCAATAGAAATAAAACTACCAAGTAGTGTATTTATTTGGGGTTACTATCATTTAACACATAGCTCTTTAGAGGAAAAACTCAACAGGGTAATGGACTATGACTGAGATAAAAATTGGATCATTTATCTATCAAATGTTTATTTTCCTACAGGACATTTCTAAGGAGTGTCTAGAATTTATCCATTGACAAGCACCTAGCATTTGGAGCATAACATTCCAGAATGATTTCTGAAATTTCATTTTCAATTTTATGTGGTTGAATGACAGCTAAATCATTCCTCAACAAGCTGTTTTAAAAAGACAGGATTTCAGGCTAAAACAAGCAAACCAACCCCAAAGTAACATATCTAGTGGTACAATATATGAACCAAATGCAAAACTTCCTTACTGTGGTTTCATGCATATTTAGTACTACAACCTCCAAAAATGTTACACATCAATTTCAAAGTCAGGCACTAACAGCAAAAAGTCTGTGGCAAGATATTAAAAGTTTGTGGAATTTATCCAGCATTTTTTAATACAGGTATAAAGAAGTGTTTTCAAATGGAGTAGGTAAATCAATCATCTCAAATGCCACCATAAGTTTTATCAAGACAGCAAAATTGATATATTATCTTTTTCTTGTGCATACATATAAGCAACAGAATTAGAGAACTATCAGTATTACCAAAACATTCGATTCCAACTCAATAATCTTATTTTCTGAAGGACTTTGCTCACTGTAATCTCTAAATTCTTGTTCTAACTTTTCAATTAGCTTAACACTCATTGGTCTCCATCTTGACTTCTTCTTGGGTTTTGTCTCCCACACCACATCAGAACTTTGAAAACAAAACAAAGAACCAAAAGAGAAGGATTAGCTCTTTTTGAGTTAATTTGAGTTTTTTAAGTTTTCAAAAACACATCTACTTTACTGTGACTTTTAATAGGTTCTATCTAGGGAATGAGAAACCACAACATAAAGCACTACTGTAGCAAACAGAAGTGACCCAAAAGCCAGTCTCTTCAATTTGATTAAGAAGAAAAAAAAAAAAAAAGTTTATCGAGTCTGTGTAAATCCCCACTTTGATAAAGATGGGTATGTACAGGTAATCAAGGAAGCTCAATTTCAGCAGTAATGCTATCCATTGTTCTACAATMTCAGTACAGTTCTCTGCTTATACCCCTGCATTAATTTTGGCATTTTAAATTTAATACAAATAGAAAAGTTCAAGTCCAGACAAAATGCCTCCTGCCCTGTGTCTTATTTTTGACAGCTTGTTTATTTAGTCTTATGTTTCCTCTACTGATTTCATGGTGGGAGTTTTGGGTTTGTTTCTTGTTTGGTTTTTTWAAAATGTTATCCTTTCTTCTGTCTCTCAGTTTTGTTAATGCAAATAATTAATCAAACTTAAAGGGCATTAGAGTTTTTTCTACTGYTTCTGTGAGAAGCTCTGTGCCTGATTTCATTTTATAGTCAAACTTAAAGCACAAAATAGGGCACAAACCAACATTACCAGGAAGGTAGAAGGYACTTATTTCCACAAATAACTCTAYAGCCTACAAATATGTAGCTTTCCAGACACAGYCACCTAACCTTTTTTAGCTATATCTGTGTCTGTATTGAGACACATCATAGGCAGAAAAAAAAAGGTGAGCAAAAGTTCAAAGCAACAAAAAGACAAATATAAAAAACAGTACTATCTTGACTGCTGAGAGTTTTCCCCCTTCTTTTTTCTTTCCACCTGTTTTGGGTTTCTTTTTGGGTTGGGGGACGGGGGGAGAGGGTTGTTGCTCCTCAAAAGAAGGAAGCCAATTTCAACAGTTCTGCCATCCATTTTCAAGAAATTTCACATCTCATCGGGTTTGACAAGAACACAAAACTAAGTATATGCACTGCTAGACTAATGACTATGGATGACTGCTTTCAAATAAAAACCAATTTAGTGAAATCTCAACACTATTGTGAATCTTGGCAATTCGCTGCCACTTTTAATGGAGTGTTTCCATTGTCTAAATATCAGAGCAGAGTTTCTCAGGTGTATGCAAGGACTGGAATTTTCTTAGTAAATGATGGATGTGACTACCTGGAACCTATGTGTATGAAAAGTTCACGATTGTTTGTTTTTCAGTACAGTGCAAAGAATTAATCAAGAAAAAAGCAACTCTCACTCTGTCAGCCTCGTAACTGTGAATAAAAAGAAGTGTGTGGATTATGGCAATTATATTCAAGTGTCCCTTGGAAATTCCAAAGAGCCCCTGTTCAAATATATGATAGCACACATTTTCTAAGCATTACACAATTTCTTTGCTGCTTTCCCCCTGAAATTTCATAGTAGGAAACCCAAGCAGCAGAGCCCTGGATCACCACAAGTAAACAACCAAAACTAAAGGGACCTACAAGGTTTTACATCAAAATTTCAAACCCAGAATTCTGTTTCTGTAGTGAATTTTGTTAAAATTCACTGGCACAAACAATTCACAGACCTTACTCCTTAAAACTCTATTRTCAATTCTCAAACTACACGGACAGGCAATTTTCTGTTTGGTATATTGAGAAGTCTGTCCCAGAGAATTACAAATACACATTCCAAAACCACATACATCTAAATACAGTTAGATGTATTTTATGTGGTTGAATGACAGCTAATAGCATTTGAATTAGTACAAAAAACAGTGAAAACATTTATCTTGAAGCAGGAAAACATAGTGATTTGGTTTGAATRGTATTAACTCAGACCTCTTTTTGCTCTTTCAGCACAAGCCAAAATTAAATTCACACAGYGAAAATACCTGAAGTTAAAACATTTTAGATTGTTGCACACAAAGTAAGTTACCTTGTAATTCCAATGTAGGACACCTCTTGTTTTGTATAATTATTAACCAATGAAATTCCAACGTCTTGCAAAGACAGAACAATTTCTTGTTCTGCTAGTTCTGCTTTTACACTTTCATATGTCAATTTAAAWACATTCTCATCTTCAGTGATCAGGACAATACGCTGCAAACCTTCATAAAATGACATTAAATAGACYGCTTTTCTAGAATCCACACTGAGTATTTCCATTTTGTCCTACAAACAAGAGAGGAAAAGTTTTTACACCTCTATTAATCATTCTACTTCACAAAAAAATGCTGGAGTCTTAGCAACACAGCAATGGAAGACATTTGTTTAAGGTACAGGAAAAGAAAGTAACTACAAAGTCTTATGACAGCTTCTCACCACACACACTGACACTTTTCAACTSAAGACTGCTTACTGGCACAAGCTTTGGCAAACAAAGTGTTGCYATGTTCTGTGTTTGGAAATCATATATGAGACTGCTGATCATACTCATTAAATATGARGTTTCATGCATACACTGATGAATGGACATATAAATATAAAATCAGACATCACTAAAAGGAGATGTTGATAAAAAAAACATACCTCTTTTGGGGAAATTTCTTCGGTTCTATTTCCACAYCTCCATTTTAATATCCTAGATCCTGTTGGGTCTGCCCAAGTGTACAACACTGCCTTACTTGGCTGAAGGCAGTCTTCCAATTCACTGAGGGAGCTAGAACAAAGTAATTTTAAATTCAAATGTCAATGAGTATTTTGTGTCCTTTGCATTCTAGCATTTCAACAAGAACGCTAATTATATTTTCAAGTAATAAAAACAGAACAAAAATAACATTATGCATGAAAAAACATGCACAAAAGCATGCTCAGAACAGTAATAAGAAAGAGGATTTGTACTTTAAAATACATGCATATACTTTAAAAAAAAAGCATATACAATAGATTTTATATACTCATTTTCTTCCCCCTTTTGTGATTARCATTTTCAGACAAATGCGTTTTAAACTCCATTCCCCTCACATACAGATAAATATTTACAGAATTGTCTTCTACAGCTCYCTGRAAGGWGGCTACCCCRGGGGAGGAAGTGGAGAGATGCTGATCTCTCTTGCTGGGATCCATTTGATTTGAACCATTTCCTTGCATCCATGCCGTGCCAGGGGAGGGTTAGACTGGACATTAGAAARATTTTCTTTCAAAACACTGGAATAGGTTTCCCTGAGAGGCAGGAGATGTCCCAAGCCCTTGACTTGGGCAATAATAACATGCTTTAACTTTTGATCAGACCTGACGTGGTCAGGYAGTTGGACTAAATGAYAGGCCCTTCCWCTCAAAATACTGYAGTCTGTTCTAATTAAATTGAYACTAGAGATGTCCACAATTCATCTAAAAAGATAAAAATCACTAATCCTTACAGAGAAAAACCAAACCAAAGACTCATTCTTCAGGCAAACACGAAGCAGACAGGATTTGACTAGTGACTCTTCCACTTTCCAAGTAAAAATCTTTAAACAACACTGCTCTGACTGAAGGAAAAAAAGAGTAGGCTGTTTGGCTTTTAAAAAGAAGTAGTCCAAGAATGCTGCACATACACACTGCTCAGCATTGTACAGTATCTGCATACAGTGGCAAAGCATTACAAAGACATTACAGGTAGAGAACAGAGTAACTGTGTGCAGGTGCAGAGGTAAATATCCACTCAGTGCACAAAACTAGTATTTCTTGAAATTATCTTAGTTTCGTCCTGGCTTAGCAAAATTTATATAACTATCTCTCATCCCCTCATATCTCACATAACTTTAACCCATTCTTTCAGTTAAATCTCCTTCATTACTTATTYTGCATAGTCAGAACCTGCACAGTTTCAGAAAAGCACATCCTTTGCCCCTCACCAGGAAAGTAGATAWCACAAGGCCACAAAATACATATAAAAAGACACCACAAAACAGCTCACTTATAGAACTATCAAGCATTATATAACATTGCTAACAATTCATTGTCTTAAATTCAGCAAGCAAGAGATTTTTGGGTGCTCTGACAAAATTTGACAGCCATTTCTTTAAAACAGGCTTCTTTAGAGWATGCATGTTCACAATATACAAAATYACGGTTTRCATGTCTCCATGCAAACATCCACAATAAACCTCTTCATACATACCTTTGTCCATACTCAATAATTTCCTCTTTGGTATGGTTAATCAACAGAAATGGAGCTGCACCATCATGGTAATTAGAAAAGGATATCACCGTAGAATGTTCGGACACATTAACATCCACTGTAATTCCTCCAAGCTATCAGTTGTAAAAATTATAAAGTAAATAACAGTGGAATAGATTTCCAGCAAAGCAAATGTAATTAGAATATTTTGAAAAAAATTTTCCTCTCATCATAAGAGAAAACTATCATGTAGTAAAACTAGATATTTTACCATATYGTCAAAGTATTTCCTTGGTCTAAATACTGGGTATCAGGTATTACACTTAGTAATTAGAACTATGCAGGAGTTCCATACTGTGAGAAGTTAGACTGATAGAAGAGTAACCTTCCTTAYTACTAGCATACACATTCATGCCCTCAAGAACATTATACTACAAAAACCACTCACCTACTTAAAAACTACTGCTAGATGAGACTATCTGCAACATACAAGTAAATTCAGTGGAGTCAAAGTTACTTTTCAGAGCAACTTAGTGTTACTTTAGAACCAATATTAATACTTCTCACAAAGAATACTTGCAAAACAAGCTGTGTTTTAGCTCCTGTAGAACAGCTCCCCAGAGAAGCACTTAAAACAGAACACTTATTTACATCTGTTTGTGCACACACAAAAAGGAGAGCGTGAGAATGCATTTGTATAAACATAATCWTTTCCTCAACTAAGGTTTTGCAATACTTGATTGCATGGAAAAAAAAGTTTTGAGAATGAAAATGAAAAAGTGATTTAAGCTGTTTTACCTAACATGCAAACATGGCAGGCAATATGTTACCTTATTGTCCAAATGCAGTAAAAGAGAGTTTTCTTGCTGATGGAAATTTATCTTCTTCGGAGGRAGATCAGAATTTTCAACTCTAACAAGCAGTTTGTTGGCATCATCCTCAGGCCAAAAGGGAATGCACTRGAAAAGAAAAATCAGAAATTTCAAGATGAGAATACAAATGAGGTGTTAAATGCCTTTCACATTAGCCCAAAATTCATCTACTAAATTCTATCCAAAAGCATCAATTAGCATCAGAAACCCTATTAAAAAAATCCTAAAAGTTATTACTTACCTGAAAACAATAAATTGTAAGGAAGTCAAGAAATAATTCAGACTACAGTGAAGAAAGTGAGGAATTAAGGAGCTAAAGTGGAAACAGTAAGACTTCATACTCACRAAAATAAGTACATTTAAAATGGGTGAAGTACATAAAAACCASACTATAAAATAGCTACAGCATTGAAAATGCCAAGCTTGGTAAAATAAAAAAGACAAAACTTTCTTCCATTAGCAGACCTTTTTCCAAAGAAATGTAAATTTCAAATCAATCTTACAGTGACAAGGAAGGACAAAATGGGATATTAACATAAATGCCACCCCAGAGTAATCTGAGTACACATGACACCAGCTCTGAGCAGTCCTTTTAGAAGTGTTTCATGTAAAGTACATATACACATGTGTGTATGTGGGTGTAAAGCACACAGTATGGAGCATTAGGCAGCTAAAACAGAGAGCACAATTTGCTATTCACATTCACAACTGAAATCATAACCATCATGGACTTAAAAATCTCAAAGGCAATCTCTCCTCAATAGTTCACCTGCTAAATGGAGACAACCAGGAGACAGAAAAGACAGTTTTCATTCTAACTAATGAAAAGTCTCTAACTAATTAATGGAGTCCAGCCACAAGAACAGGCTATGACTAACACTAAGTTTCAGCTATCAACAGCCAGTCCTTTTAGATGGAATACTTTCCTGTACTTCAAACTGTTAACATGCAGCATCCAAAATTTTAGAACCATTTTTATCCCTCACCAACATAGTTTAAGAAATGAGATGTCCATATTTAATTGCATCTGAATCCTAGAATTARTTCTTCGGTGGTGAAAGACTAGTTCACCAACTTACCATGCCACTAAGTTCCCTTTCCCATTGTTTCTCACACCACAGGAAGCAGGAAGACAAAGGAAAAAAATATAGTTAAACGGTACAATTGAAGGTGTTATTTACATCAATATGTAACCCACRGACAAAGGAAATTTAAACTCAGTTGTAAACTGTAATAAAACACAGCATGTAAGTCTCAATGTGGAATTAAYTGAGCCCAGAGGAAATTCAAGRAGGATCAGTCARCAGTAAATGGAAGTTTAAAAYTCAAACCAAATAAGTAAAAAGGATTGGCTAAACTAGACATTACAGAATCAACTACAGAGRAKTAAAAATTTTTTGTAGTAGACTTTAGCCACAGATTGTGCCACATGATGTTGTTTTCAAGCCTTTTACCACACACTTGTTAAGTGCTTCAATAGATGTTATATTTATACAGCAATTTTCCTTCCACTGTGAGATCTTTAATTTATATTCAGCAGTGGTCTCATCAACAGTACTCAGCAATGTCTTCTTTCTCTAATGATATTTTTTGATCAATGGCCTTGCACTATACATAATTCAAAGGACTGTCCTTAGCAGGCCACTGCACACTGATCACTGTCCAACAAACTCTATTGCAATCTTTGAAGAAAAATGGGTTTTTCTAGAAATTAAAGTGATTAAAGTTTCTCATACATTTACTACTTTCCAGACAGAGAAGATGTCTCACAGGAGATTAGTTCTACATAAGAATTGCTTCTTTTCCTAAGAAGACAACTTATCTGTCACTAAGAAAGAAGAGTGAATTAAAAAAAAAAAAAAAGCCCAAAAAAAACCACACAGCAGGAAAGTCTCTGCTTAACTTAAAATGACAAGAATACTGGGAGAAAGAAGCAAGCCAAAATATGCATTAACATTTCAGCAAGCTGCATCATTTGTTTGAAGATCAACCTAATGTAAGAGAGTTATATGAGAAATACTCAAAAAATCACAGTATTAGTTAAAAAAAAAATCTAGACTAGCAAAATAGCAGAGCTCCCCATCTCAGCAACAGCATCACATGGAAACTTTTTCCTGTAAATTGCTCTGGATTAAGAGCAGAGATCGGCCAAAGACAGACCAACAGAAGCTTGGTCTATTGGATTTCACTCTTCYCAGAAGGCACTACAGATCACTACCTACATTTAGAAGAGATGAAAAACATACTGGATAAGGCAACTGAATTACAAAAGAACAATCCTGGCAGACCAAGTTTTCACAACATGGATTTTTAGAGACTGCCTATCAAAGGGAATGTGAAAACAGGCTCTAGAAGGGGACATTCTTCTGATGACCTGTACTGCTCTATTTGGTAAATTGCCATATCTAACCTTTTAAAAGTTTTTAATAGTGATCCTAAGATCCACAAATCTTCCCTGGATACTTTATTACTGAAAAAAAGCTAAGATTAATCAATACAATTATGACACAGCTAAGAAACACTGACATTTGTGGGACAAACTAAAAAATCCTGTAGGCATATGAATAAAACAGCCCACATGGGAAAACTAGAGATGATATATGAAGAATGTATTTCACCTTTCAAAACTATTACCTTTGAGTATATTTTGCAGAAATTTCAGAACTTTCTGTAAATATTTCTGGCTTATTCTAAYAGCAAAGATATATCAAATATAAACCACAAAACATGAAACAGTACAATCTGATCATATTTCCTAAGAGTAAGAAATTAGATATGAAGTTGCCCATACTACTACATATACACCTCTGCASTGATATAGTCATTTCAGACATTTATCAATAAACTAAATGAGGAATCACACATATAAAGAACTAAAAAACTATGTAAGGCCAAGCAAAAGTTTGGTTCAGAGGAACATAAGAATATTAGCAAATGGAACAAACATGTAGGCTTATGTTGAAAAGTCCATTATGGAGTAAAAGTAAAGAAACATTTTTTGAAAATGATATGCATTATAGGAAGCTGAACTGACTTCAGCATTTAAAGATGTGCACACTGAACTAAAGTCATAGTGGAACAACGTATCAATTTCAATAACTGAAATAATGCTATTTAAATGGCATGCCTTTAATGACTATCATTTAAGATAATATACATGGCTAAGAAGCATGTACTGAAGGTACCAAAAAAGTAATAGAACGATCTGTTGGTTAGGAATCTCACTGAATATATTCTTTTAACTTTTGCAATTTGGTTTGCAAGCATTTTTAGTAAACACTTGGAGTATTTACACTGCTGATAACTGAGGTTCTAGAGTGTATCCAAAGAATGGCAATGGAGCTGCTGGGGGATCTGGTGCACAAGTCCAAGGAGGAGTGGTTGAGAGAGCTGGGATTGTTTAGATTGGTGAAAAGGAGGCTTTKAGGCCACCTTATCACTCTCTACAACTTCCCTGAAAGGAGGATGTAGCGAAGTGCAGGCCTATTTCCAAGCATCAGGACTAAAGGAAACAGCCTCAGAGGACATTTAAAGTGGCTATAAGGAAAAATRTCTTCACTAAAGGGAAGTCTGGCATTAGGACAGACTGCCCAGGTTAGTGGTGGAATCACCATTACTGGAAGTGTTCAAAAAATTTGTGGCTGTGGYATTTGGGTATCTATTTTTGTGGTGATTTATTCATGATAGTGCCAGGCTCATGGTTGGACTTGCTAGAAATCTTTTCCAAGCCTAACAATTCGTATTTCTAGGATTCTACAGGAAATCAACTGGGCCTTCAACCACACTCTTTGTTAGGCTAAACTCTGTTTTGAATAATGCTCTTGTCAAGGGGGAAGGGGAAGGATTTCACGCTTCCCAGAAGGCACTACAGATCACTTACAGCTTTAAAAAACTTAAAACACTAACCCAAACAAGCGCTGCTTTTCCTACATRTCCTGCAGGAAGTCATGATGGCCCCAAGACCCAACACACATACAAAACATAATTGTGTGATACTGCAGTGCAAACAGCCATAGAAAAAAGCTCTAAACCCATTTTCGCATCACTTGGCCTGAGGGTCAGGGATCCCTTTCTAGGAAGTATGCATTGAGCACTTAGGAGTAAAAGTGAGACTTGATCCAGAAGAATCATTTGGATCTCTCTGAATTGATCCACACAAGGGAATTTCTTCCCACAGCAAAGTTGCCTAATGTCTATCAGGTCAGCCAAAATATTCTAGCACRTACCACTGCTAAACTGAACAGAAGCTCCAGTGTGACTGCAGAGATAACACAGTAATAATATAATATAATAGAGGACCTTTTCTCATACTATTTACCACACAAGGTAACAGAATAAAAAATTCCAATTACAATGTAAACCAGYTTTAGAGCATGTCCCAATGCAACACTGAGAAATAGTAAAGGACACAGACTGTTTACTGAAAAAGCACAATATAGTCAGGCATTGTCACAGAACACTACATATGGCTCACGCTTTCCATCAGTGAGTTTTCAAACCAGTTTTTTTTCCTTAGAGACACAACTGGGAATAGGTTCCATTATAAGTTTACCTGTTGCAAAACAATGGGAATCCACTTTTCCTTGCCTTCTTCAGCTACTTCCAAAGTGTATTTACTTCTATTTGAAATCATAAAAAATGGAGTGAAGGTTACAATTCTAGTAATATTGAAACTGCTRTTGTTTATGGTGACACCAACCTGTGAACAAAAAGACATCATTTTAAGTACACTTTTTCAACTCCATATATTATATATATATCCTGAAAATAATGAAATTCAAAGACGGATTTAACTCACTTGATATTCCTTCTTATGACTCTTGCATTTCACAGAACCATGACTTCCAACAGTGTCCAGTGAAAATGAATCAGACAGGTCACTGTCAGTCACCCTAAGCTGCACCTGCAAGGAAGCATCCTGAATTAATTTTCAACTTACAAGTCACTGACAACATTTAAAATTATAAAGTATGCATAAACATAAATGGAAATACTGGTGTTTCTATTAAAAAGTCAAGACTTAACAACTGCCAGTATAACCTCACAAATGCATTTTCTACCATGCTTATTATAGCCCATGTGGAATAAGCATTGTAAGAGTAAGACATTCCAGAAGAAGTAATCACATAAGGATATTTTTAAAAACATCATAATTAAAATTTCAAAGGMAAATCAATGCACTCTTGTAATCTCTCTCATATCATTCATCCATTGGTAACATTAACTAATAAAAAAGCTCAAGAAACTGAAACGGTGAACTTAACCTTTGCATTCTATTAACCCAGAATCAATCTACTAAACACCAYTGCAACTATTAATTTTTCAAGTAGCATTCATTGTTCAAGAACCACAGCTTTACATTTCCTACACAATTTCTATACCTTATTTGGAAGAAGAACCTTTATAGATGCAGTTTAAACGTAAAAGGAATTTGTTTTATTTAGAGAAAACTTCTCAGTGAACTTCTTCTTTTGAAGTGAGAATCTCTTCCTTAACAACACATCTGATAATGTAAATTTCCCATCTCAAGCATATTTGACAACACTGCTCTCAAGCTTATTTAGAACACCATTTTTTAGATAGAGATTATAGGTTTCATGTCCTTTACACAGCATAGGACAGAGTAAATATTTAATTTTAAAACACAAAAATGCTTTCATACAACAACATAAGGGAGTACAGATCTGTCAGGTTTGCAAAATACAATACCTTGTTATTTTGACGGAAGTTTTTAGGCTGGAAAGAAAAAAGGAGTGGCTTTTTGTAATCTGGAGGATGCTTGCGGTGGATACCATCCGCTTTGTATTGCAACATTCGACCGGTTTTATTCACCATCCAGTAGGGACTGTGAATTTGTATTACCATCTGCCCAGTTGTGTAGGTCACATGAACAGCAATATCCAGCTCAGTCTTATCCAGCTCTGTGACACAGTGAAATGTTGTGAAGCTGATATCAGGCAGATTGCTTTTTATATGGTACTCGCTTCTCCAGTTTTGATCAAGATAGTTAAGCAACTGCAAATCTAGTTTTGTTTGGTCCACGACTGCATTATGAATCTGGGCTGAACATCCCTCTTGTAGAGTGTCATACTTATTTCCATTTCCCTTAAAAAGACAAGCAGACACCAAACAGGATACATTTATATGAACATACACAAAATTAATATCAACTTTTATTTTTTAGATAGCTTTAAAAAGATACAAGCTCTTTAGGCTCAATTTTAAAATACCTTTGGGCTATTTAACTATGTTATTTTCCTCAACATCTACCTTAAAACAACATTTTGCAAAGGGAACCTTAATGCAGAGTGATCAATATTCAACATCAAAAAGCCCATCACCAAGTTCAAACACACAAACATTCTTAAATGACAAATTTCCTTAACATGGTATTTTCTTCAATCAATTTAAATTTGTAACATATACAGATCCTGTTACTTCCACATATTTGGTACAAGCTACAGTCTCTAGTCCTAGTAATTATTACTTTGTGATGAGGTTTTCCTAATAGATTCTACTATTTGAGTTCAAATACTAATTATTAAGACCATCTGAAAAAAATCTGGCTCCCAATTGTATTTCTATTATCCTAAGCGACATCAATAAAGAGTGGGACACAATTATATCAGATCCACAGAATGAAACAAACAATGCTGAGGAATCAATGTCGACACTGCATGTTTTAGGTATTTTACTCAAGACTGTCTCTCATCTGGCAGAATGCCTATTAACAGTCAAAGTGCACCTAATTGTTTAATTTCATCTGGAAAGAACTTGAAGTCTGGCAGTAGGCTGCAATYCAAGCCAAAACCTGTCAAAAGGGAGGCCTGCGAGAATTTGTTAAAAGCATGCTACTGCTGAAAGTCAGTGACTGCACAGACAATGCTAACATAGGGCCATCCACTTGAGGCAGTCTTCACAGACAAAGCTGCACTATTTAATGAGCCTCAAGTTGGACTTGAAAAACTGAGTGGCTCGCACAGGGTCCAACTTGTACAGTGTTAAGTTTTAATTTGCATATATATCTCAAGTATGGCTTAATAATACCACATTTCACATTGTATGATATTATTTCAATTCTGGAAATACAGACTTCATTAGACTATGYAAGACTTGCTCTTACAAGATCTGTGAACTTGCTTCAAAAATACTCAGTCAGAACCCCTTTGTCCCAATCTCCATTTCAACCAGCTTTCACATTGTAAGTGGGAATCATCACCAAAATTCAAGTACTATGTAATTACCTCTACAGAATAAGTGATCTGGTAAGGAAGAAGATTGCGGAGAAGWACAGAAGGCCATAAATGAACAACATACGGAAGATCCCATTCATCTTCTGCACATAATGAAGTTGTCAATGAATCTTTTACAGGAACAATATTGATGATAAGTGAGTGGTTAGTTGACCTCACAGACTGGCATTTCCTTTGTAATAAGCTGTCAACATTTTTCATAATTTCATCAAATGTAATTCCTTCACACATGTCATATTCTCCACCCACTCCGTTTTCATTGGCCAGTGGTTGCAAACTCAGCATGGATCTGTAAATGAAAACATTTTTAGTCACTTAACATGTGACTGAATGTTTCAATTATAGAAAAGTACTATGCCACAGGAACATTCTAGCATTATTTGTATTTATGAAGATTTCTAGCAGTAGYTAATTGCTTGCCTTTATGTTGCTTAAAGGACGAATCAAATGATGGGACTGGATCCCAAAATTTCATACTATYGTAACAATTTTGGGTTTTTTGTTCCAGACCTCCACATGCTTCCCTTAAAAAGAAAGGGTTATTGGACATTCTTATGAAGAGACTACTGAATTTCCTTACAAGTGCTGCTCTGCTCCAGTTCCAAGCTAAAGGTCTGGATCAATAACTTAATCCTAAAAGAGATGTGCAGAAAGTGCCCTTCTTTTCAGTCATGCAAGTTAGTTCATGGATTATTTACACACATGGCTTTTATAAGGCAATGGCTTTAACTTAATACAGTGACTCCTGAATTAAGCTTTTTTTGTTTTAATATATTTCCTGACTGCCTAGTGGAACTCATCTGCACAACAAATCAGAACATCTTATACAGATGATTAGAAATACCAATGAATTAATGAATCTCCAGTAAAACATAACTTAAGTAATAAAGAAGATACAAMGCTTTCACTGTAAAAAAATGAGGAGAGTGCTTGGGAGAAAAGAGAAGGAAGAAGTCTCTGCAACTATTAAAAAAATCCATCAAAACAAACCAATCTACCTAAAACTTGGTGACAGTTCAGCTAAAATGTACATTCAAACTCATTGCAGTTTTGTTATTAGCTTGAATGTGATAACAGTATAGCTATGATATATGAAAAGGTTGATGAGTCTTTTTTTACATCTTTGATAGAGTTTAAATGTATAGCTTTTAATATTTTACTTTAGAATTAAAAAATGAAAAGATGCCTTTCCTGAAAAAAAAAAAGCTGCAGTAATTCACCAAACATCATCCACTAAGAAGTGTTCCATGTGAGTTACAGTCACTGTGGTTCAGAAGTACCTGAGCTCAGATTTTTAAAGCAGCTTAGCTAATTTAAATTGTTCATAAAAATGTGTTTCAAAATATTTCCAATTCAATAGTGAAATAGTATTCTGTTTAACTCAGACTACATGCCCTGAGAAGATCCTACCCAACAATAACAGCACATAATTATTTCAGTGTTACGTAGCAAGGGTAAACAATTTTTTTAGCATAATTATATGGATACAATAATCAAAAATGTATAAACATATTCTACTATAAAAGAAAAATACAATAACGTACCTGTAAGAGGAAAAGGGTATGTTGAATTCATTTGCTGGTAAAGCCGTCCCTAAACATTTTCCTTCTTCAAAAACATTTAACGGGATAGAAAAGTGATTCCTTATCTATGTAAAATAAAAATCCAGCAACACACATTAGAAAAAACTGTGTAGATGAAGTATTTTGAGCTTAATAAAGCAAGAATGAAAACGCTTGTTTTTCATCTTACCCATACACTATTCAAGGTCRGTATTTCAGAATAATTATCTCTAGAACAGCAAAACTTTTTAAATGATCTGGTTGTGCAGTTTAATGGTTTATCTTATTTATTAAATATATTCACTGCAAAATGCTTTTCAAGGAGAAACTCAAGACTTCGAAAAACTAAAAACAAGTAAAGCTCAACTATATGGTTACTTTCCAAACAGTGGTCTCCTAAAAATATAATATATACAAGGTTCAAAAATCCCTATGGTGAAAGGGAAGTTCGAAGTTTAAGGTTAAATATTTGATGTCCATTCTGGGGCACAGTTATCTTCCTTGCAAACATTCTTTTTTTTTTTTATTCCTGAGTTAATTTAATGGCATTAATTAGCTCTTAGAAAAAAATTAGAAAATAATCAAACTGTAAATTTTGTTATTAATCAAGTCATAAACAACTTTGAGCAAAAAATGCAACTGAAATGTAACAAGAACACTATAAAATTAMTATCTGATTCATCACTGTAGCTATAAACCATATAATGGCTATCAAAAATACTATTCAATTAAAAGACATATACACTCAGAGRTCTCACTTTTCAACTGACACTGTACTAAATTTGAAAATAACATACCAGTGGTACAGGATGAAGAAAATGAAATAACCTGACTGAATGATAACTTGTGGAAACAAGGTAAGATTAAAGTAAGTTTTATCACTTCATACAAAGCAAATAGTTCAAGACCAAATTTAGAGCCAGTATTAGCTAACATTACTAATTAATTATCCTGATCCAAAACCTGACTGATGTCCCGCATGCAACTCGTCTGTCACTTTGAAAATGCTTTTTATTCTTGAAAAATCAAACACAAAGTAAAGTTACATGGACCATTCAGYTAAATTTTGAAAACATGTTTTTCCAATGTTTACTTAAAACTACAGAATCATTTTCATTCACTAAAAAATCAAATGCATGGATATATAATGACCTGGATAGGGGAACGTATAGTTATTATCTTGCTTCCTTCAACAGTGTCAATTTGGCTGACAATGGACCTTTCAACACCTGATTCCTCGTGTCTCACTTTGTAAATACATCGACCCACTTTAGTCAACGGAATCTTTTCCACAGCAGAATGATTATGTGGACCTAGAATTCACAAGATGAGACATGAAACATTCAAAAGGAGCATAAAGAATGGGCTGAAAGACAAAAACRTGCATTCAATAGACCTTTCTGTGTCATTCTATCTAATAATAAATAAAACCACCTGCCAGATGAAAAAGTACTATCAGCACTCTTMATATGCTGCTCTTGCAGTGTTACTAAGGAAACAGCAAAGATTCTTTTCTTGCCACAAGGAAAAGAATAAATTAGTCCATCACTCAAATATTTAAGTGGATTTTGCTACTGCAAATAAAATTAGAGCCTTACAGGAAATGTTTACAAGACGTAACAGCTTATTAACAAGGTACAGGTCTTATGTAGTAAAAACAATTCAACTAATACATCAGAGGGTGGAGTTTGTAAAACTACCAATTGCTACAATAAATTAATTCAAATTGTAAACTAATACACCATTAAAAATAGCTGAATTTTAATTTTAGCTTCAATTATGGTTTGTTTAAAATTATTTAAAACAGTATCTTTTTAAAAAACACCCCTCTTAAGAGCACTGTATAAAAACACACATATAAACAGGACTCAATTCTAAAACAAAARTTATTTTGAGCAGCTGAATTCTACAATAACATATAAATGCAWGCAAATATCAGACTGCAATAAAAATTATTACATAAATAATTTACCACAGCAGAAAACCTATGCTGCAARAATTAAGAAGTACAATTTATATAACTTTAAGCTGTAAAGACTACAGCAGGATTTCAAATACTGCCAGACATCTAGAATTCAGAGACACTCCTTTCTTATGTTATATCCTCAAAAATTTATTGACCTGTAAAAGAAACTGTATTAAGCATGATAAATATTTACAAAAACAGAAGATGTATGAACTTYGGAACTTACAGATCTGAATGTAAAATCTCTTGCTACTCAGTGTTGTCATTGCTGTGAACTGGTCACTCTCATTTCTAGTTCTGACAAATTCCATATTTAAACTCTCTTTGTCTTCTAAATGAAATGTTTTTGCTCCAAATTCAACATTAAGGACACTAAAGGAATCACTAGGTGAGACAGTGATGGGAACTCCTAAAGAATTTATTATTACAAATGGTGCTCGGTCTTTTTTGAAGATGTCTGAAGTTCGACTAGCTGCTTCAGCAAATGCCTGAAAAGCAAAGAATCGATAAAAAACATGAACATACTGTGAAGGCTTCACCAAGATGATCTCTGCAAGTAGCCGTCTAGCAATTCTAACAGCGCATAATTAAGAAATCTTTCTTACCGTGCCCAAGTTACTCAACATTTGYAGTCCTAACTTGGACAGTGTAATGTTGAGCTGGTCTTTTGAGGAAACATTKATTACTGTTTTATATTCTGGAACTTTGTAGCTCTCTTCTTCATCATCATCTGATTCAAACAGCGCTTTTTTAGCTTTCTTCATCTGAAAGGAGATGTTTAAAGAATTCTTATCTGACCAYTCATTCTGTAGAACAAAGTTTCACCTCAAGACACACTCTGTCTCCCTTTCCCATTTCTAGGTCTTKCCATGGTTTTCCTTTTTTGGTTGTTGTTTATGTTTTTATTCTCAAATAAAAATGAAAATGGGAGAGAATAAGACATGGGACAAATCATACATTCAGGAAGYCAATGAAATTCCAGTAACAGAAGTTAAATTTATTATTATTCTRAAATAAATACATACTAACTACTAACATACCGAGTAAATACTGTGTGGTAACATACAACTTAATCTCTTGAGTAACACTGTGCAAAATGTTACACATAACTGACTTCCTGGTGTTAAAAGTCCCCAAATCTAGTCTTTATGCATTTTCAAATCAAATACCTACTTTGCTTTCAAACTAAAAAAACCTGATGGAATAYCTTTCTCTAGCCTAAAACACTTCTGAAAATTATACGTTTCCAAATGTTATATTTCATATCAGGGTGAGAAGACATGAGGTTTGACTCACTATACTCTACCTCTCTCCTGTATTATGTCTTGTACCTTTCTGGAAAATTGTCAGGGATATTTTTAATAGCAGTTTCTTAACCGGAGTATCTCCATCTATAGTCTTTATCCTTCTGAGGGTATTGCTGTATAAAGTTTTTTTGATAATGGTAGTCCTAGAAAAGGGTGGGACTTCAATTCTGAGCAACCYCTCAGGTTAAAAATACTTGAATAGTTTTGAAAAAAGCCGGGAAACAATGAAATGAAACAGTTAAGACAGAAGCAGGACAAACAAAAGGTACTCCACCGTCCTTTGATAACACCTTATCCAGTTTGAGACCAGAATTTAGACTATTTCTATGAAAGATGAAAATGAAGTGGTAAGAGCACTACTCCCACAGTACTCTTCGTGCTACTCAACAGCTATCAGTTTTTCCAAWACAATTSTGCTACACATACTATTGTGGAACAWGACCAGYGGCTTGTCTTGAAAGCACCATTAGCATATGGCCTAATAGGACAAACTGATATAAGGCTGTTATGATTACCTTGTGCAACTAGAATAAAATTTTGCCACCTTAAAGACAGTATTTATCAGATCCATGAGTCTGGATCACTCCTTGTATAAGAACTGGTTTCATTTACTACTTGGCAAAAAACTCTCAGCAGTTTTCTCCAAATATATCCAAAACSAACAAGAAGGAACAAAATTGTTAGATTAAGTCTCAGAAATGAAAGGTAGAGAGCACGTGTTTTTTCTAAGATACTGTAATGCAGTRTTTGAGTTCAGCTTTGGAAACTATACCTTGATTTCAAGAGTCCATGGCTTGAATAAGTCCGTCTTCTCAACTTCYARTGGTTCAAGCAAAGGCTCCCACACRCCAAACATCTCATTAAAATAATGTACCTATCAAAATCCAGAAATCAGTTAGGAATTTACCTAAAACTTAMATTTAAAAATTCTGATTTACAAGTATATTAATTATTTTGGTAATCTAAAACAGTCATAATCAGATTGCAATTTCAGCTGCTACCATAATATGAAACAAACGCATTAGAGAAATAAATGAGGCAGCTAATCTCTACTGCAAAGTTCCTGTTCCAAATAACTGGTAAAAATTGTATCACTTAAACTATAACTCTTGGCTTAAATGTTAGGCACACTGGAATTCAAAAGCACTAGAGATRAGGAAGAATCTACATACAACAATCACTGAATTTTTTTGCTAATTTCCAAATATGAGTCAGTTTGGATGTTTTAAGAACAAAACTTGGACCACACTGTATTTTATAGAAACAACACATTATATATTCTAGTGCAATATTAACTGAAGATTATTAGAGATTTTTAGCCAGTTGCCATTCCAACACTTAACACTGATGCAACAGGTCTTTAGGAACTTGCAAAGAGTGCAAATGTGAGGCTGCATAACACCAATTACTACGCCTGCCATTAATTAACATTACATCTGATGCATCASATTTTCATTTTAATTTAGCTACCTTAACCAGGAGTTTAGTTATCAAATATATGGGTTATTTTTCTTTTATTATCTAAATAACATGTATATAAGATTTAGACAATAGGATATAGCATCCTAGGAAAACTTCTGCTTCTTCTTGTAAAATTCCTCACCTCTAGCTCAAGACGAGAATGTAGGTTGATTAGAGTRCTCCAGTTTTTGACTTCTCCAACAAATGAGGACTTGGCTAAAAGCATTGGCACTGTTCTGTGCCCAACCCCAGCTTCAAGTGTTAGAAAAATAGATTCGATATTCACTTTCAATGACTCTCCTGTGGGAACCAGTTCAGTATTTGGATTTTTTGCTTCATTTTCATTAGTCTCTTCAAGAAACCACATTTTCAGATTTTTTATATCTTTCTTATTCCACAAATCTGGGGGAATTTCACTAATCTCTTCTTTTGTTGTTTCTGTAGTTTGATAAAGGGCCGATGTAATAGTAATTACTGTGTTTATGATTATTGGTGAAACCTACAAATAAGAAATTGGAGCAACAGGAAATGAGAATCTAGTACAAAAACAACTAGTTTTAGACACAAAAATATAATGACTATGCAACAATAACAAAACACTTCCATTTTCTAAAGGATTCTTATTCAAACACACTTCCCTTCCACAAGCAACAGGTTCAATCTTCAGATTTGCAACCCCTGCCTTGTTTTGAGATGGAAGCTTTCTAAAMTATGTCATTCAATGATTTATCCAAACACTTCAAAACTTATCTCTGCACACCAGCCATTTATGCAACACAGATTTCAAAACTGAAGCATAGTGAAAAAGTTGTTCACTTTCAATTTTATTCATTTTGACATGCTCAACGGGTAGGTGACCTAATGAAGAACAGGAACAATTCCCTACTTCTGTGATTCCTGAAGCAGCTTCACAGCCTGCTGAGTGGGAAGCAGAAAACTAAAAGCACAATACAMGTCTACTTACTTCTATTGTTAGAGATCTAATGGTTAGATCAGCCRTCTGTGGATTAGTACCTGACTGTTTCATTTCGAAGAAGAAGTCACAAGGCTGCAATACCTATACAATAAAGTAAAAACACATCATACAGAGAAAAAATTATGAAAAACTTACTTTGAAATCATACACATAAAACACTTGAAAAGAAAACTTACCAATATTTGGTTCTTCAAAATTAAGAGAAATCTGAACACTAAAAACATGTCAAAAGAARAAACAAGAAGCATCGCCTCAGCCATTCTCAATCATTAAAGACTGAAATGTCAGCTACAGTAAAAAACATTACACCTCAGTAACTCCATTCTTATGGTAAAGTCTGCAGATGCCTTMAATGCACTGCACCATCATGCCTCTGACTTCTGAGAGAACCAGTTTTTCAGTTGCAACACAGCAAAGATGTTTTCCTGAGTAACAGTAAAACTGTTTGAAGCACAATCACTCAGTTCTAACATTTTCACTTGCCAAAGTTTACCAAATCAGAGGYATGCTATAAACAAAACCAGTGCTGTGTTATTAATAAAGCACTCAGATGTAATTAGACTCTACTAACACTGTACAGACAGGAAAATATTTTCTCTGACCCCCATCTAAGATGGTTGGTCTTTCAAAAACTGTAATTTCAAACCACATTGATTCTGCAATCTTTTCTGACATCTCTGTCCAGATCTGAATCGGATGCTGGAGGCATAGATATACCCTGAATCAGTTTGACCACACTTTTTCCAAATGAGTTTGATCTTAAAGAAATTTTTGTCTGTAATGTATTTTTTTTCTCTATTGATCAAATTACCTTTTTTCTTACTCTGTATTGCAAAAGAAAAATAACAGATTCCTCTTTAGACCAACACACCTATGAGAAACGCACAAAAAAATCCTCATCGTCCATGCTGTTTTACATCTGGAGGTTAGTTTCCTTACTTGGCCTGTGGATATGACACTTGGGAATATGGTATAGGGGTGACTGTGGTAGTGCTGGGTTGACAGCTGGACTAAACAATCTTGAAGGTCTCTTTCAGTTTTTATGGTTTTGTCATCAAAAGGATGAATTCATCCAACCCAACTTTCTGTGTTAGGTTACAATGCAAGATGTACCCAAAAATACGTATTCTATTACCATCTTTATAAGCTGTTAAAACCAGGTGGGGGCAGTGTTCCTTATCTCTCCATGACACATCCCTGATAATTCCCTCCAGGGAGTATCTTCTGTTAATGGGCCATCAAGCCTCACTGCATGACTCAAAAATTACATCAGTCCCATTGTGAGATGTTCCACTCAGGGAAAGGAACTAAACATTCCTACGTGGATATGATCTGAGGTTTGGAACACCACAAGCAGTCTTATCCACTGAATTCCCAGAGGACAAGAGCTCCATAACCACCACTGGACCTTCAGAGGAAGATCAAACTCTCCTMCAGGATCATTGCTTCAACAGAACCACATCTACCACTTCAACAGGATTGCAGCCATCATTTTATTGGACTGCTTACCAACACCCTGACCAGGGTGTCAAGTTTGTATTCTGACTCTGYCAGTGTTTCTGCATTATTACATTTATTTTAATTTCCAGCTGAATTGTATTTCTGGCTTAGGCTCTTCCACTGGTTTGCTTTCAAACTAGCCCACTTTCCCAGACTAAAATTAGATCGTTTACAGAAAAGCTGGGTTCAGAGATTTGCTTACACATATGTTTTCAAAAGGAGCAGGTATGCTCCTACCTGCAGGTAACTTTTTTTTTCCCCCAAAAAAAACTTTCTGCATCTTTCAAGGAAGGTACTGTTTTAAGCACTAAAACTAGTGTACTCTGAAGTTTTTTTTCTCTATCTGTAGCACAGACATCCTGTCAGATTCAGGTATTTTTCCTCATTTCCACAGTCTGAGATAAGAGATTCCATCAGAAGATATTCCTGTCAGAGGGAAAACTCAGTGTGAAGCCTTCCTATAGCTTTCTACAAAGAAAGCAACATTTATGCTGCATTTGCCAGCTACAAAAACAGAAGTCAAACAACTTTGCATTGTATTGTGGCTTTCAACGCTAGTGCATAATTTCTAAATGACTGGATGGACATTTTAGTGCAATAAAAGATTGTGTATACACAAGGAGCAAACTGAGGAGCTATGATTGTACTTGAAATTGCGATTAAAGATCCAGTCCTTTCTGCTTAAAGCTTTGGTCTTTCCTATGTCACTTCGTAAGTAACAAGGCATTAACAGAGAGCTGAAAAGATCTGCTCTTCAAAATTCCTCTTTGGTCTGAGGACATGGGTACCTGTTGTATATACAGTCAGTTTGAATTTTTTCTCTGATGCAACAATGTTATCACAGAGTTAACTAAGGAGCAGGTCTCTGGTAAAGGCAGAAAAGCTGTAAGAAACTTGAGGAGTCAGTCACCTGGTCAGTAACTAACAAGTCTGATTCTGTTGCCAAATACAAATAGGCAGCTTTTAATATAACAGATCTATGAGCTTTAACATAAAAGAATTTATGAACAGCATACAGTAAGTAAACTATTTCTTAATATGCACTTCCCTTTTTTTTTGTGACACTGTTATTCTCTTACATAGCTATTTAATACAAAGTTTTAGAATGAGAGCACTCCAAATTATTATACTGCATTTGACATAGCATACACTTATGAAATTCTTATTATTGGGCTTACATGTGATATGAAAGATAATTAACATTTTATTCCTTGGAGCTCCACATTGTAGCTTGTCATACAAAGCAAAMCCCAATGCTACATATCAAGATGATGCTTTAGGCAAATCAGACAAAAGAGAATAATATCAACAAAATGTTAGCCACAGAATTTTACTCATACTATAAATGTATACTGCTATACTATAGMATACATTTTAATGATGAACATTTCAGAAATGACTTGAATCTTAGTAGTAGARGTTACACAGCACTTTTTAAATACACACTGAATGGTTGCAAACTCACCGTAGTAATGTTCCCTTTCCTTTCCTCTGGAAGAAATGGGCATGCTTTTATCTGTGTCTCTTTAACAGCAGCAGTCATGCTGTACCTTTCAGGGCTATTTTTAATGAAGACCTCACACTGTGTTGTAACCACCAATGCAGGAGCATCACTTCTTGTTAAATCAGCCACGAACACGATCTCTGGATTTTTAACAATAATGTTCATTTCCATCGTAGACACAGGCTGCACAGATGCTTCAGAAATACAAATTACATTAGTTTAATTGTTCAAATGAATAATATTAATTACAATAATTATTTAATTCTTGTAACTTACAGGAAGGCCTTGACTATTTAGGGGTAAGATCTAGCATRACTAGTRTTAGCAAATCTGTAGATCCCTGCAACTGACATCTCTAGGCTCTTCATTGACAGCACAAAACMATTTAATATCTAATTAMTCTTGGGTACAACAAAAGACTCCAYAGAGCCTCTCTGTCAAAATGAAAARGATAACAGCATCACCACTRTTACTAACTCTGACATTAACACATGTATCAGCTTCACTCCATACCTACATCTGCCAACTCTGATAAGAGTTTTACAAAAATGCTGGGCATATTTTCTGCTTTCTGCAGTACCAACCCCTCATTTTTCCACAGGCCAATAATGCAGTATTACTGATGCCTAATGCAAACACTTGCAATARAAATACACTTTCATATAAGACTTCCTTATCTGTTCAGACTTTGATCATCAGCAAATAATCCCAACAGGCCTGGCCGAGAGGGACACAGCTATGATATTCAGGGCACAGGRAAACAGGGACTTGCTTTGGCATACCTGATGAAAGCTACCTGACGCTTGGAAGCATAAAAAGAATATTTCCTGCTCTGATGCTCTAATGGACCCATTTTTTAATGTCAGGTACTCAAACTAAAAGTCTGTTTTCTGATGTAGAAAGAAATGCACATCAGGGGACAAATGAAATGACATTTCTAGGCAGCAATATCAGGCAGGCCAATTCCATGTGTAAGCATATATAATATGTTCCATTATTATTCCCATTTTATTTTAAACATACATTTYTAGGTATCTTGTTTCTCCAGTAAGACAGGACTTCATTTGGAAACAAAGACTAAAGGTCATTAATCTATTTCCATGAGGCAAATAAAGCAACATCAATGGTTACGAGCTGTTCTATACATATAAACATAGGCAACAGCATAAAAGGAATATTGTATTTTTTTACATAGTATCACAATACCAAAATTAAGATTATACCCAAATACAGATTTTAAACTATTTCCAGTATATACTGGTACATACCTTGCTCCTTTACAGGTAATGACTGTTTGAGATTTCTCTGTGCAGCAGCACTTTCTGCATTAGCCTTCAGGAATATATCTGCTACAGTAAGTAGAAACTCCATGCTTGCACAAAGGTATATCTCTTGAACAATAGCGTCAAGAACAGTGCCATCTCTCCCCTGTTTGTAGTTTACATCCACCATAACTTTCTTTTCAAATCCGTGTTTCATTTCTACCATTCTGAAAGATAATTAAGATGGCATTTAATGAAACAATAAAAAGCCAGCCACAAATACTGAAAAACACTCGACATTCTCATTCCAGATGCAATATATTAACAAGACAAAATTTAAAAAGCAATACAATTAATTTTAGAACAAGACCAATAAAAACATTGGCACAAATTTTAAAACTAACTGGAATGCTATACACTGGTAACTAAAGGTGCTAATAATTTTAACAAGCCAAACCATCATATTTCCTTGTTTACATATCAAAAGTACTACATTTTACTTAAGTTTGTTACTATTCATGAAACATCATTTCAGTCTTACCTAGTACTTCTTCAATTAAGTGGAAAATGAGATTTTTTTCCATGCACATTTATTAAACTTATATTTAAAGTTTCAATTTATTTCCTTTTTTGTATCTAGCACTGGTCTCTCATGTGCCTTTTATTCCACGTATCTTTATGAAAAACATAAATCCACAGTAACATGGACTTCAAGAAGCCCTACACTGAAACAATCGTGGTTTTACCAGAACACTAATACAACTGAAACATTATGAACTCTTTGTCTAACTCTAATAAACAGTAAATTATGTAAAATTACAGACCTTGGTGTAGCCTTCTGGATTGACTGTCTTTTATCATCTAATGTACAGTTTGCCAGTTTGACTGAAGCATTCATTGAACCATCTGATAACATTTTCAGAGCAGCTGACATGAGATCTAATTTAAACTCTGCAAGCTTCAAAAGSTCATCTCTCTGATCCAAACTGTTAACCTGTTTAAATGAAACATTTGTAAATTTCATTACAGATAGCAAAAATAACATATAGGTGTGATACACAATTCTATTCTAACTGATATTTTCAGTAATAATAAATTAAATAAACCCACKATCAATTCAAAAGACAACCACAATCAACAACATACAAGAGAAAGCTTTCAAAGAGCAAAGMTTTGCCCTTCTACCATCTTCCTAAAACAAGCTTACATAAGTGAGAGACCTAAGTTTATAATAAATTACAAACTTTTAGTCAGATATCTGGTGACAAGTTTTGTAAGTTTAAACTGAGATGAATATAAATGCATTCCTATTGACAAATTTAAGAATCCTTCTCCACCATTGTGTGTGTGTCTTATGTACCCATCTCTATGTGTAACTAATGAATATGTTTCATTCCTCTGCATACTTTTCTTCCCAAACCATATTTTAAATTAATAGAAATTTTCATCAGATTTTTAGCCAGGTGACAGAAATTGCCAYGTATTATGTGCTACCACAGGTTATTCTATTTCCTGTAGTATCTGCCAAGAGATTTAACTAAAATACTGTTCTCTCATTTCCATCACATTTGTTATTATTGCTAGAACACATTTTCTCTGTCATAAATTAAGCTGTACTTGTTCAGAATTTYCAGGACTCTAGACAACCTTAAAGCTTTGTAAACAAAACTATACTTACCTGTTTGGAATTTGGACTATACAACACTAAAGTCAGAGAATCAAATATGAAGTCCAGTTTTAATGTTGTTTTTATTTTCATAGGTGAATGCAATTCCACCACAGCTGATGTCACAACAGTTACACCTTTAAGGAATCAGAAAAATGGTTAATATTGAGAAAATTACTTGACTGCAAATAAGGAAAAAAACAAAAYAAAACATCCTCATTTATGACCATAAAGACAGCAACTTCCCTGTTTCTCCACATGTAAATCCACCCACACTTAGCATGTGTTTATCATGCTTAATGGAACTACTTTTGGCAAGTCACACAATGTTTTAGAATTTATAAAACACTTCCCTTACATATTCTATGTGAGATTTTTACCATCTTTAAAATACAAATGTACAACTTCCCATTAATATTACATGGTAATGTGTGCAACAGTGTT